>CM038146.1:83452945-83710666 GCA_021437245.1 Aegilops speltoides | reverse complement strand
AAAAAAAGAACGGGAAATCGAGACCCGACAAGCGGAGTTTGGGAACCTTCAGCTCAAGGTTACATCACTCACCGGCCAAGCAGAAGGCTCGCCGGGAAGATTAGAATGCAGCATAGAAGCTCGGCGCTATCGTCGGCGAGGCGGAGGCGACAATTCTGAGCCAGCAAGCTCCGGGTGCAAAGGTCGAAGACCGGCAAGGTGCTTGCGGAGATTTTTGTGCGCGCTCGGCTCATCGGCCTGGCGTGCATACAGGGCCTTTCGAGGATGCGTGGCGGATGGCTGTGCAACTGGGGACACGGTGGCACTCCAGTGGTCGATCCATCGCCCGTGGCGAGCGGAACCAAAGGCGGGAGCTTTTGGAGATTCGGCGGCGACATATGCCTTGTCCCCCTTTCAAAGTAGGTAGCGACCCTTTGTTCCGCCTTTGTAGCTCCTTTGTTCCCTTTTGTTCCAATTACCACCTCTTTTACATTTTACCCCTTTTCCTCGTTGACACGTCGGTGACCCTTGCACTATAAAGAGGGCCCATACTGGCATGGGGAGTTCGATTGAAACCTTGGCAACTCTCGGTGTAGCTGCTCTGTAGCTCTTCAAGCTCGAGCTCAATACAATCAGCGGGTAGGGTTTCTGGCGTTCACGGCCGAACTGGTAAAAACTGCCAGCGTGCTGCTCACGATCTGCTCTCCGTGCTCCCTCCGCCCTCGTACGCCTGAGACAAGGGCTCGGTCCCATAGGTGTCCGTGTGGGTAGTTTCCCGACATCTTTGGCCGCGCCCGGTAGAAGCGTCGAGGTTATGCGGACTGATCCCGGCGTTCAGCGCGTTCTCATCAACCTCTCGGTTTCATCGACAACTTCATCAACAATTGCGCCATGGCCCGAAGAAACCCGGAGGTTGAGGAGCCCGTCTCGCGTCTCTTCCGCCACCAAGACCTAGCGGTGGGCGGAGGAGACGCCGTCGGAAGGTGGTCGCCGGCCGAGGACACTTTCATGCGCCACGAATCAAGAACAAGGCGGATGACCGCGCCTCGGTCTCCGTGGGACATTCCGCTGTCCCATCTCAAAGATACGACAACCCAAAGGCAGCGCCATACCACGGGAGGTGGTATCCGCTTTCTTTGAAGCAAGACACACCGGAGGTCGCGGGATGCTCCGGACCACCGTCCGAACGCGAGCCAACAAAAGGCGCCGGGCGGGACCACGCTCCTTCTAACTGCTGACAGGAGTCCGAGCATTATCCGCTCCTCGCACCGCTCGCCCGCTCCGGCCTCCACTCGCGAAGCGCTCGCAAAGCGAATCGCTCCTCGACTTCCCTCGGCGGCCATGACAAGGCGGAAGATCGGAGGGCTACCATCCGTAGCTCGATCGCCCGCGCCAATAACGACTCTTCACGAAGCATGGCGACCTCGCGGCGCGGCAGGCTGAGAAGACGAAGGTCGACGGCGACAAGAACGCCGAAGGTGCAACCACCGTGCACTTCGCCTTGTGAAGCAAAGACGCCGCGGGAACAACGCCGACAGACGGCTCCACGGCATCGTCGGATCCGCAGGCTTCGGCAGGATCAACGCGGGTCTCATGATCGCGCATAAGAAGCCTTCCGGACCACAATCGGCGGCGCCGAGAAAGCTCGGGCGACAATCGGATTGAGAGCTGGGAACACTGCCGGCCGACGACGCTCGGTGGAACTCAGCGACTTGCCGTCTGTGGCGAGCTGCCTCGATTCACCGGAAATCGCTGCAAGCGTCGAAAGTGCTCCAAAGATGAAGAATTCAAGCCTGATGTACCGGAGAAATACGACGGCAAGGCGACCCTCGGAATTCCTCGATGTCTACACCATCGCGATGCAGGCTGCCGGGGCTAGCGAGAAGATTCTCCGCGAACTCACTTCCGCTCGCCGCTTAAAATTGAGCGTTCGCTTCTTGGCTTATGCACTTGCCGGAAGGCTCCATTTCTTCTTAGGCAGACCTTTGCCATCGGTTTGTTGGCGCCTTCCTTTGGCGTGCCACAAACCTGACGCCGTGGGGAGAGCGATCTCCACATTTTGGCCTGTAAGGAAGGAGAGATCCTCGCGCAAGTATATCCAGCGCTTCACCTTGTGGAGCACAACATCCCCGATGTCCACCCCACCTTGATTATCGGCGTGTTCCACTGAGCACGGGCGTAATCGCCAGATGCGCGGAAGAGACATGGCGATGACCAAGATTCGGGATGTCGGTGAGCCTCTATGCTCTGGCCGATAAGTCGCCACATGTGGAAGAGGGAGGAGACTCCCGGGGAGGATCTTTGCGCGAGGAGGAAGCGGCAGCCGACAGCCGCCTGTTCCGACAAAGAAGAAGCGGCGGCGCGAACAAACCGAAAGAGGAACAACAAAGAGGTGCTTGCCGTCGAGAAGTCCGACAAGGAGGCTCCGCCAAGCAAACACAGGCTGGCTGCTCGGCAGGAGTCTCCCTTTTATGGCGACGGCAATTGCAAGCGGGGACGGCTCCGACAACAATCTTGCAAAATCCACGCGCCCTAAGGGCCACGATCTCTCCAAGCGCAAGCGTCCGAGTATCTCTGTCGAGCAGCAAAAGGCTAAGTCTGAGAGGCGCGACAAGGAGAAGGCCCAAGGTGGCGGAGAGAACCGAGCAAGAAGTGGCCGTTCAATGGCGGGGGAGGGGCCTTAGCGGCAAGGCAGCGGCGGCAGCGGCAAGGTGATCGACCTCCCCGGCCGCGATACAAGGATGAAGAGGACGTCGTGCGAAGACATGGAGGATGAGGATAACAGCGAGCAGGGTTCCAGGAAGGCCCACGGAGGTCCTGGTGGCGTCGACGTGGCGCCTCTGCACACCTCCCACCGCCAGCCTAAAGCAAAGGTGCGTGAGGTGAATGCAAGTGGACCGCCCGTGGAGTCGCGAGCTCCTCAAATGGTCCAAAGACGCCCCATCGTTTTTGATCTTGAGGATCACCCCGACCGCACCACCGCCGTCGGGTGCTTACCGATGCCGGTCTCGCCCACCATCCGCAACCTCAAAGGTCACCAAAATGTTGGTTGGCGGTGGGGCGGGCTGAACTTGATCTCCTCTGTGTGATCAAGAAACTCCAAATTCCGTGATGGCGAAGCTTCGAAGAGAGCCGGTTCTTTCCAAGGAATCAACCGGGGCCAGAGCAAGCCCAAGGGAAAGATCACTCTGCGTGTGACCTTTTGGCGGGAGCTCAATTTCAGGACTGAGCGCATCACTTTTCGTCGTCCGATATTCGTTTGCCATACAATGGAATACTCGGCGTCTGCCCTCGCCAAGTTCATGGCAGCTTCCCATTATGCTTCTAGCGTACTCAAGATGCTGGGGCGATAGGCGTCATCGCATCCCACGGTGACAAGAAGGATGCGCTTATCTCGCGCCGACAAGATCTGGGGATGCGGCGGCTGCTCGGCCATAAGGATGCACTTGCCTTTGAAGCTCCGAGGGGAAGAAAGAAATGCAAGTCAGATATGACAGCTCACAGTGCTCGCTTCAAACAGCGCATCTCCCGGGGCCTTCTTGTGCCGTCGAGGAGCCAGCGCCATCGAGCTCCACCGGCAAGTGCGAGGAAACAAAACCAGACCAGCCAAAGATCAAGCACTGGCAAGGCGGCAGCTCTGGTGCTGCTCACTCCGTGACGCGTCTCCCCGGGCTACAAGCTGCGCCGTCGAGGAGCCAGCGCCGACCGAGCCCGCCGACCGATCCCACCCGACGATAGAGCAAAGAAAATTGCCAAGCTCGAACTTTTGAGTTGTACCCCCGAGAATCCATACCTGTATGAGGGACCCTGGATCACGAAAGGTCGAATCGTGGTTGGGTTGCGCCGTCGGTTAAATCTTGAGTCCACTCGGCGATAAAAAGCACGCGCAACCAGCCCGACAAGTTCTTCCCGCCCGGGGCTGCACCGCCCGCGGGCGCTGATGCCCTGCGCTCAGCAAGCATGTTTTTGGCGTGGACTCTAAAGGCGTAGGGCGAGAACATACAAGGGGAAAGGATCGGGAGAAGTACGGCCTCGGCGGATTGTTGGAAATAGAAAAGCTAAGTCGTCAGGCTTTTGTGCGAGCACTCCTTAGTTCCATGCTTTTTATGTTATGTTCGTCAAATGCGTTAAGTCCTTTATGCATAATACCTCTCTGGAAGGAACCTACCCGTGGATAACGCACCCTTATCTTGTTTTCGAGCACGCTCAACGATTTAAGTGAGCTGCGACAAGTGTCGCACCCTTGTTTCGTTTCGAGTCCGCTTCGGCAAGCTAAGTGCGTTCGCGACTAACTTGGCAACAAGATTGCTGCAGTAAGACTCGCCAGCGGGATGCTTGAGTTCGGCACTCCTTTTCGCGGCAAGGGCCCCTTGTAGGCAAGTTCCTAAGCGTGGGGTAAAGCGCACAAAGGGTGTAAAGTAGTAGGTGTAGCTAGCAAGCCTGTAGTAAAGATGCTCGCCATTATGAGAAACTTGTCTTGGCGGAGGAGCCAACTTCGCGGCTGAGTTGCGTCCTCGATTTGTTTCAGTCCGCTCAACAACAAAGCGCTTTGCAATTTGGCCCGAAGGTTTCTTGCGGAGAAAACACCGCCCGGCCAGCTGTTGATGTTCCATACTCAGCAAGTGTGTTAGCACGGCAAGTTCCCTAGCGTAGAGTATAAACATCTGAAGAAGGCAAGGCACGGCATCAGTCATTACAAAGTCGCAGAAAAGGATTTATATACATACATGTAAATAATGAAGCTGTTGCAGACCTATCTCAGGTGTTTCCATGGCTGAAATTACAAAGAACAAGGAGAAACGGAAGAGCACACCAGCACACGGATTTTGGCGAGAACCCGAGTTGAAATTTTGGGGTATAAATTCCTTCGGCGGGATAATAGCACCAGCTGCGGAATCGAGATAAGTTTTCATCCCCTCGTCATGCATCCTCTCATGGACCGGGAAGCGGGGCTGCGTCATGAGCAGCGTGTCTTGTAAAACCCATGCTGGCGGAGGAGCAGTTAATGGCAGTTCGCCCTTGGTTTTGTTTCCGAGTCCGCTCAACTAACACAAGTCTTGTTGCGAATCGCTGGCTGCAAGGTTGCTTGCCGGAAGCAACACCGCCCGGTAGTTCTCGATGTCGCGACTTTTCGGCAAAAGCGTGTTCGTGAGACAAGCTCTTGAGGCGTGGGATGGGAACATACAAAACCGCGAAGTCAAGTAAAAGACTTCGGTCAAATAAGCGTTCCCCTCTTTTCATTAAAAACATCCTAGTTTAGTACAAGTCCATAGAGGATGAAAAACATGATAGAGAGGATTACATATTTTAAATACAACTAAGGCCCAAGGGCTTACAAATTAGAAGATAAGATGCACGTAATTCCTCTCTGTTTCTCTGTTCAAGAGTTAGGTCAAGGAGGATCCGGCAAGAAGCTTGGGAAGAGGACAAAGGAGACCCTAGGAGAGCTACTAGGCATGAAGACACCAAGAGAACTTCGAGGGCGGCCAGAGGCTTGGCGGAGACTCGGAGGCGCCGGAGGCGAGCTTGAAGAGGAGGTGGTGGGGCGTCGGCCTTGTGCAGCGAGGAGCTCCTCGCCCTCGTACTCTTTGATTGGCCCGGCCTTGCCGCCACCCCTCTTCCTCTTCGCAGCCTCCTCGCCAACCGCCCAAGGCGGCCCGGGAGTTCGAAGGCCGACCCGGGATGATGGGAGTCGCCAGGTGGCCTTGAGGCAACATCCCACGCCTAGTCGGACCCACCATCCTCGTCATCGCCTTGCCGCTCCCTCCTCGTCCTCTCGCTCGAGGAGGGACCTTCATATCGGAGGAGCTGTCCACACAACATCTCGCTTGGGTCCCGAATCCCGAACCTTGGCCGGCGAGAAGGTCGCCTCCATTAACTTGAAATGGAGGTAAACCCGCCAATGTCAAAGTCTGTGGATGCTGACGTCTTCCACCCTCGATCGAGTACATCACGCGGGGCTGGGGACACGACACTCACTCGAGTGCCGCTGATCCCACACCCCTCATCTTGCAACTCCATCACCTCAGGCGGATCCGGTTCCATCGGCGCTCGCGAGCAGGGCTGGGAGCCGGGAGGCGGCGAGCGCTCGGCGCAGCAGTGAAAGAACTCCCGAGGATCGGTCTCGGTATGGACCGCCTCGAGAAAGGAGCCACCGGAGAAGCAGGGAGGCACGCCGCCACGACCGCCTCTCCCCGACCGCCTCGACTCGCCCTCGGCCTCGTCCGCGGCCTCGCCCCTCCTCTCCCCTCGTGGCGGCTCCGCCTGCCCACAGGTCGAAGAGATAAGGGATAAGTCACGCTACTGGGCGACCCTGTTGCTGCCACCGTTGAAGAACTAGGATTTCCTCCTTCCATGGCAGAAAGAAGGATGGAAAGCATGAGGCGAAGGGAGAGGAGAAGTGTGAGACCATTGTGCTCCCCTTCCGCCCCTTTTAAAGGGCGAGGTGGGGGCTCAACCGCCCTGCCCGTGTCCAGGCGGGGAGAGCCGGACAGAGGCGGGGGCCGACTCGCCATCTCCGCCTCGTGTTGGCTCGGTCTCCACTTTCGCCCGCCCACGCCCCCATGCATGAGGGCAGCGTGGCGAAAAAGCGAGCTGGAGGCGGCGGGTGAAGTGACCTCGCCTGCACCCGATCTCGCAGGGGTGGATGCCCTAAAGACCCCGCCTGCGCCGCCCGTCTCCCCGGCCTTGCAATCAACGCGTCGTGCGTTCTGCGAGGGATCTGGCGAATCTGGAAGTGGATTCGGCCATTGTAGTGGGCGTGTGCCCGCAGCCTTTGCTTTTGGGCCCGCCAACAAGCGCTCGGCAGACGTGTGTATGCCCGAGCCGGGCTCTGCGGTGTACTAAAGTAGGGGTACCTCGGTACCCCAACTTACCTGCAGGCGATTGCGGCTTCCAGCGGCGGGGTTTACTGCGTGCTCGCCGAAGACCTTCCTGCTCCATGTCAAACCATTCAAAGACAAAGTATACAAGGCGAAGATCGAGACCCGGCTTAGCGGAGTTTGCCCAGAAGGCCGTCCGGGCTCAAGGTTACATCACTCCATGCAAGGCCACGGCAAGAGCTTCTTAGCGGGAAGATTAGAAAGATTGCATCATAGAACCGCCTCACGCTCTATCGCGTCCAGCGAGCGAGGCGACAAGTTCTGAGCCAGCAAGCTCCGGGTCCGGCAAGTCAAGACCCGGCAAGGTGCTTGCGGGAGAATTCTGCTGTGTGCGCGCTCCGGCTCATCGGCGCACGCTACGCCACAGGGCCTTTCGAGGGGCCAGCGTGGCGGATGGCTGTGCAGCTGGGGACACAGTGGCACTCCACGATGGTGGATCCATCGCCCGTGGCGACGGAGACACAAGGGCGGGGAGCTTTTGGGGAATTAACGGCGACGCGTCATCCCCTTGTCCCCCTTGTCAAAGTAGGTGGCGACCCTTTGTTCACGCACTTTGTAGCTCCTTGTTCCCTGCAAGACTGCTCCAACTACCACCTCTTTACATTTTACCCTTTCTCCTCGTTGACACTTGTCATTGACCCCTGCACTATAAAGGAGGCCCATGCTAGCGATGGGGGGGGGGTTGATTGAAACCTTGCCAACTCTCGCTCGGTGTGGCTGCTACTATAGCTCTTCAAGCTCCAGAGCTCAATACAATCAAGCGGGAGTAGGGTTTCTGGCGTTCACATGGCTAGAACCTGGGTAAAACTGCCAGCGTGCTCGCATGATCACTGCTCTCCGTGCTCCCTCCGCCCTCGTCAGCATGCTGAACAAGGGCTCGGTCCCATAGGTGTTCGTGGCGGGCAGTTTCCCCCGACACAAGTGATTCTAGTACTCAGACAATCTGAGCACATGCTCAACGATTGAGCTTTTCTCCCTTAGTTTGCAGGCTTAAGAAACTTGTCAGAGGTCTCATACCTCTTGATGTGGGCACTAGCCTGAAATCCCAATTTCAGTGCTTGAAACATGTCATATGTTCCAAGACATTTCAAAAATGCCTTTGACGCCTCAATTCTAAACCGTTTATCATTACGACTGAACTATCACGTAGTCATCAAAACGTGTATGTCAGATGTTCGCAACATCCACAGACGACGTTCGAGGTTCAGCACACCGAGTGGTGCATTAAGGACATAAGCCTTCCGCATAGCAATGATGACAATCCTCAGTTTACGGACCTAGTCCACATAACTGCTACTATCAACTTTCAACTAAATTTTCTCTAGGAACATATCTAAAACAGTAGAACTAAAGCGTAAGCTATGACATAATTTGCAAAGACCTTTTGACTATGTTCATGATAATTAAGTTCATCTGATTATTTAATGAACTCCCACTTAGATAGACATCCCTCTAGTCATCTAAGTGATACATGATCTGAGTCAACTAGGCCGTGTCCGATCATCACATGAGACGGACTAGTCATCATCGGTTAACATCTTCATGTTGATCGTATCAGCTATACAACTCATGTTAGACCTTTCGGTCTCTTTGTGTTCGAGGCCATATGCATGCATGCTAGGCTCGTCAAGTCAACCTAAGTGTTTCGCATGTGTAAATATGGCTTACCGTTGTATCACGAACATTAGAATATATCACACCCGATCATCACGTGGTGCTTGAAACAACGAACCTTCGCTTGCGAGTGCATGATTAGAGAACACTTTCTTGAAATTTTAGCGAGGATCATCTTATTTATGCTACTGTCGTTCTAAGAAAATAAGATGTAAACATGACAAACATCACATGCAAATCATAAAGTGACAAGATATGGCCAATATCATCTTACGCCTTTGATCTCCATCTTGGTAGGCGGCATGATCACCTTAAATCGCAGCATGACACCATGATCTCCATCATCATGATCTCCATCATCGTGTCTTCATGAAATTGTCTCGCCAACTATTACTTCTACTACTATGGCTAGCGGTTAGCAATAAAGTAAAGTAATTACATGGCGTTTTTCATTGACACGCTGGTCATACAATAAATTAAGACAACTCCTATGGCTCTGCCGATTTGTCATACTCATCGACATGCAAGTCGTGATTCCTATTACAAGAACATGATCAATCTCATACATCACACACACACACACACACACACACACACACACACACACACATAAAATTCATCACCTTTTGGCCATATCACATAACATAGCATACCATGCAAAAACAAGTTAGATGTCGGGTGTACTAAAGTAGGGGTACCTTAGTATCCCGAACTTATGCACAGGTAGTCATGGCGTCCCTGGCAAGGCTTGCCAGGGCGTCCATGAGATCCTCCGTAGTCCCTATTGATGCCATTCAAGAACAAAGTGTTTTAGCGAGAAGACAAGACTCCGGCAAGAGGAGCTTGCTTGGGGAGGGCGAGCCCGGCAAGAGGAGCTTCTTGGGAAGGCAACTCAAAGCACTTCAAAGAACTTTCATCGCGGCGCTCGCGCGTCCCAGCAAGACCCGATGGCGGCAAGCTTTCGGGTGCGACAAAACTTGTGACCCTGACAAAGGCACTTGCCAGCGTAGCCTCCACTGCTCTGTGCCCATGCTCCAGCGCACGGTCAGCGTGTAAGCTCACGAGATGTCGTTCGGCGCGTGGCGGGAGCTGTTGCATGCATAAGCGGTCGCGGTGGCAAGTGGAATGATGATGAGAAGGCCATCGTGGCAGCGGTGGCGCCCTAACGGTCGCTTCTACTTGCCTTTGTTGGCGGTAGACGGGCATTAAATGCCCTTGTCCTACTGTCGGAGTTAGGTAAGGGTGCCTTGTGAATAGCAGTTGTACCAACCCTCTTTTACATTTGTACCCTATCTGCGTTGCCACTGCCTGGTGACCCCTTTAGCCTAGAAAAGAGGCCCATGCGCATAGCGTAGGGGGTTGACTCATTCGAAACTACTGAATGCTCACGCTCTCGAGCAAGAACACAATACAACCACAAAGCGGCATTAGGAGTATTATCCTCAGGAGAGCTCAAAAGTTTGGGTAAAATATTTCGTGTGCTCCGCCTCGATCTCGCTCTTCGTCGCTCTCTTGCCTACAGACCTTAAGGCTCGTTATTGCTACCGGGCAAGAGTGCTGCATAAAGTGTCGGATAATGCATGCCAAAAAAAAGAAAAAAGGCATGAAATTTGACAAGATGTGCGAAAGCACATGAGTTATGTTATGCACGGATCTGCGCTGGCTTTGGTACAAAGGGATACATGCAACAGCCAGCAAGGCTTGTACAAAAGGTGGTTACGGAACTGGTTCCAGCAACTTAGCATATATGGGTAAAATTCGAAGATGCTCAATGTTCAGGAGTTGCTCACGGAAAGCCATCTTCGGTCTCAAAGCGGACATCGCCGAGCCTAGTGACTCGTTTCACCGATAAGGGCCTTCCCACTTTAGCGTCAACTTGTTGGAATTCTTGGCGAATTGAACACGCGAAGAACAAGGTCGCCTTCCTCGAGACTTGGCATTGACTTTGCGGCTATGGTAGCGGCGCAAAGCTTGCTGGTATCGAGCAGCTTTCGTCTGACTGAAACGAAGAGCGAACTTCCTCAAGGAAGCGGCGTCATCTTGTCGCTTGGTTGCTCTTGCTCAACTCATCATAGCGAGCACTCGAGGTGATCCATTATCTGAGTTTAAGTGGGGAGAACTGCCTCTCGCTCCATAGACTAGAGCAAAAGGTGTACGGCGGTGGCTCGATTTGGTGTCGTCTGATCGACCAAAAGAACCGCTGGCAGCTCCTCGATCCAATTTTTCCGCATTTGTGCAGCTTTGTCAAAAGTTACGGTCTTGAGCCAGCGCAGCACTTGGCCGTTGCCCTCTCAACTTGACCGTTGCTTCTCGGGTGAGCAGCGCGAAAAAGCAGACCTGGCGCCAAGATCTTGGACATCTTGCATGAAGGTGCGGCTCGTGAATTGTGTGCCATTGTCGGTGACTATTAGGGACTCGAAGCGGCAAACAATTGACACAAGAAACTTATTTGCTAACTATCTTTGTCACCTTCCTCCTGCTTCCACCTCCCGGCCGCCGTGAACATCGATCGCCCGTTACAAGTACCGAAGCCCCCGACAACTCGGGGAAAGGGAATGAGATGTCGAGCCCCAGACCGAAAATGGCGGGATAAAGGATTGTTTGGAGAGCTTGAGCTGGTTGATGTATCTGCTTGGAGTGGGCATGCACACTTCACACTTGGTTGCCTTGTGCGATTGCATCTGGAGGCTGTTGGCAAAAGAAACCTTGCGGAAAGCTTTGCCAAGTGCTCTTCTTGTAATGTGATGGCCACATATGCCTCCATGTATCTCCGCCAACGACTTACATCCATCTTCCCGGGAATGCACTTCAATTTCACTCCGTTGAATCTCATACATCTGCAGTATGTCATCGACAAAGCGTTACATATTGATTGCCAGGCTACTCTCTCTCTTGCTTCTTCTTGCTCTTGGGAAGTTCTCCTATCTGGAAGAAATGGACAATCTGCTGCCCATCTTGGGCACAACGGCTCGGCAGCAAGGACTAAAGGCACAAGCAGCTGCTGCGGGAACATCTGCTTCTCTGGCAAGAACATGCGGCTCAGCGAGAGCTTGATGTTCCCGAAGCAAGCTCGCGCGGAACAAAACTTGTCGGGGCGTGCACTTCATGGAACAAACCCTAGGGCTTGTCAGACATCTGCCCCTCGGCACTCTTTGTATTGATCTTGGGAACCTTCTTGGCGGCGGCTTCGGGGAGCTACAGTCGGAAGTAGTCACGAGAAACCAACTTCCTCTTCTTGTTCTGTCGGTTGATGGTATTCACAGATGATTGAGTCGGCTTGAGCACGAAAATTCCAGTTCCATAGGTAACTTGAGTCTGGCGCACTTTGTGAGCCATCTGCAATATCGTTAACGAGCTCTCGGTACATGTTCCATTTGTAGGCCGTCAAAGTGCTCTTCCAACTTTCTTACTTCATCAATGTAGGCTTCCATCAACGGACTCTGATAATCTTTGTTAACTTGGCGGCCGACAAGCTGCGAAAGTCACCCCTAACAATAAGTTTTTTGATTCCAAGGTGCTGCGCGATCCGAGTCGGCAAGCAAACCTTCATACTCTGCGGTATTGTTTGTCGCTTGCTCCTTTGGAAAGTGCATACGGACCACGTGCTTGAGGTGCTCTCCGGTGGAGTGCGACAAGTAAATGCGCCCTTCACGCCTATGCAGCGAAAGGCACCATCAAAGTACATGATCCATTCTTTGTTTGCTTCCTTGGCCAGGGATGCTGCGTCTCGGAGATTCTTCATCGGTGTTGGCGTCCATTACGCTATGAATTACGCCAATGCTTTCTATGGATAGTTGAGTACTCTCAAACTTGAGGCCAAAGCTTGACAATTCCGGTGCCCACTCGACAATCCCTGCTGTTGCTCACGGATTCTGCATTATCCTCTTCAGCGAAGCGGTGACAAGCTGTGATCTCATGTGCTTGAAAGTAATGGCATGATTTCTCGAGGCCATGAGAAGGCAAAAGCAACCGAAACTACACAGTACCTTGATCTAGCCCCTGCGGAAGAGGCCGACAAAAGTAAAGGCGGTATTTGCACCATCTTCTTACCTTACATTCTTGTGGCTGTCGGATCCATCCTTGTCGGGACGAGAGCTTGTCGGAGAAGCCCCACCTTGTCATTTGGATGTGCTTGCCACGGGCAGCTGGCTCATCATCGCCTCCCTTTCCACTACTAGCAGCACTAACCACTTGATTGGTTGCCGCTAGATATAGCAAGCTTCTCTTGTGGCTTAGGTGCGACAAGTATTAAAGTGGAGGGCGGATATCTCTTTAAGTCTTGCGGCGCAGCCTCAACCAGGAGTTCATCTCATTGGACCTACCCTTTTCAAAATTTTGAAAAATGGCGAGGCGTTCCATGAGACTTAGAGATGAACCTCTTTGAGAGCAGCTACATGGCCGGCAAACCCCGATACATCCTTGAGGCGCTTGATTGCTTTGATCGCTCAATGGCCTTGATCTTGTCGGGGTTGACTTGATCCCCGGCGAGACCACGAAGAACCGAGAAGTTTGCTTGGAAGGACTCCAAACCACGCACTTCTCGGGGTTGAGCTTGAGGTTGATCTTGCCTTGATTTGCAAAGGTCTCGTCCAAATCTTGTATTAGTGTTGCTCTGTCTTTGCTCTTGACCACTATGTCATCCATGTAGCTTCTACATTTACGTGCAGCTGTGGCTCAAAAAGCTTCGTGAACTACCCTTGCAAATGTTGAACCAGCATTCTTTAATCCGAAGGTCATCCGTACAAAGCGGTCATGCCACATGGAGTAATGAATGCGGTTTTCTCTTCATCCTCTTCCACCATGAAGATCGATGATATCCACGAGTATGCATCAAGAAATGGCTTGAGATCACATCCGTATGGAGTCGACAATCTGGTCAATGCTTGGCGGCAAGGGAAATAGATCTTTGGGACAAGCTTTATTAACATCGGTGAAGTCGATACAAAGCCTCCATTTCCCGTTAAACTGCGCCGCGACTACTGAGATTGGCCAGCCGCAGGATGGATGGAATACTCTACGACCGAGCCTGCTGCTACCAACTTCTTGATCTCTTGACAATGAATTCTTGGCGCTCCACGCTTGCTTCCTAACTACGCTTGGCGGGCGGCGTGGAGACGAGAGGCGGCAAGGTGGTGCTCAATTACTTTCACAGGAACACGGGGATGTCAGATGGTTGCCATGCAAACACATCGACGTTACGCCCTGAGAAAGCAGACGCGCAGCCTTTCTATTTAAGGGTCAGCGTGGCTTGCGATGGTGAAGACTTGTTGTAGGATCGAAAGTATGTCTAGAGGGGGTGATTAGACTACTTGACAATATAAAAATTATGCCTTTTGATAAAGACAAGTTTTTGGCAGATTCACAATGATGATCAAGTCAAGTATCACCCTACATGCAATTCTAGAGTATAGGCAGTGGAAAGTAAATTGCACATGTAGTAAAGAGAGGTGGAGAAGAGCAAGCGCAATTTTGGAGGCACGGAGATTTTTCTCGTGGTTCGATAGGTGGTGCTATCGTCAATCCGTTGATGGAGACTTCAACCCACGGAGGCTAATGGCTGCGAGAGTCCACGGAGGCTCCACCCACGAAGGTCCACGAAGAAGCAACCTTGTCTATGCCATCATGGCCTCATACGGAGGACTAGCCTTACTCGGGGTAGATCTTCACGAAGTAGGCGATCTCCTTGCCCTTACAAACTTCTTGGTTCAACTCCACATCTCGTGAGGCTCCCAAGCGACACCTAACCAATCTAGGAGGCACCACCCTCCAAAGGTAATAGATGGTGTTGATGATGATGAACTCCTTGCTCTTGTGCTTCAAATGATAATCTCCCCAACACTCAACTCTCCTCACTTGATTTGGCTGTGGTGGAAGAAAGGATTGAGTGGAAAGCAACTTGGGAAGGCTAGAGATCAAGCTTCATATGGTGGGAGTGGAGCAACTTGATCTCAACACAAGGGTAGGTAGTTCTCTTCTCGGAAATGTAAGGTAGGAGTGGTAGTTCTTTACGATGGCTCTCTCCACGAATGAAGAGGGGTGGAGGGGTATTTATAGCCTCCACACAAATCAACCGTTACACACATTTGACCAATCTCGGTGGGACCGAAGTTGACAACTTCGGTGAGACCGAAAGTTCAAATCATGTGAGCGTTGGGATTTTCGATGGGACCAAAATACAATCTCGGTTAGTCCGATTTGTGTAAAGACTAGAGCTTGCCAATCTCGGTGGGACCGACTTCATCATCTCGGTGACACCGATTTGATGATGAAGATTCTGAAGCTTGGCAACTCAAGTTTCGGTGAGACCGAGTTGAGAATCGGAAAATCCGAGATTTCTAGGGTTTGGCTTTGTGGCTGAGGTGGTTCATCTCGGTGTGGTGAGTTTGGAATATCGGTGGGACCGAGATTACTTATGAGTGTATATGGCGGTGAAAGTTGCGATAGTTTAGGAGATGTATCACTAAGCACTTTGAGCAACGGATCATCATCATAACCTCATCCCCTTTTAATAGTATTGGCTTTCCTATGGACTCAATGTGATCTTGGATCACTAAACCAAAAATGGAGTCTTGAGCTTTTGCCAATGCTTGCCTTAGCATTTTGAGGGTCCACTTCTTGATCCTTGCCATACCCATATCACTGAACTTTCGAAATGATTCTCAAGAAACTATTAGTTCAATGATATATATGTTGTTATTAATTACCAAAACCACCGGGGATTAGTTGCACTTTCAATCTCCCCTTTTTGGTAATTGATGACAACATATAGATCAAAGCCGACAAAGGATATAATCAATGAATAATATCGTCGCTTTGAGAAGTATGTGATAAGCAAGAGCTCCCCTAAATTTGTGCATTATTTAAGATTTGCGTTTGAATGCAAATGCACAATCGATTAGGATCATGGGTCACTCTTCCATGTCACATACATCTTGGTGGAAGCGCACAAAATGATAAGAATGAATAGCATGCACCCAATCACCAAGACATGAGTAAATGGTCATACAAGATAGGAATAGCATATGATAAGCATTAAGCACACATTAAGGCATAATGCGACCAAGCACTCATTAAGGTAAAGTGAACGTAGTATCAAACACGGAATGTCTCGAAAACCAAAAGTATCTCAAAAAACCGCAAAAGAGCGAAAGAGCAAAAGCGACAAAGAGCCTCTCTCTCTCGAGTCCTATGATCTATACAATTTCTCCCCTTTGGCAACAAGTTACCAAAAGTTCGAAAGGCATAGAGCTAAGCGTCCTTGGGGACTCTGTGGCGGCTCTGTGCAGGTTGATGTTGGAGTTGATATGGCACATCGTGAAGACTTCAGTGATGTCATCTTTGGAGGAGTGAGTCCTTTGGGCTGGAGCTGGAGCAAGCCGATGGAAGCTGTGGAGGTCTTTGAATTGTAGTCACAGTGTCGATCCTTTGGAATAGCAGTGATCGAGGTCTGTGGGAACCGGGCGATCTGATGATAAGCATCTGGACTAGGTCATCCTGCATCTCACGCATAAGCTCTTCCTTCTCCCTCTTTGCTTCCTCAATATCGCCTCAAGCTTGTTGTGATTACTTGCACTTGATCGACTTCACATCGAGCATGGATCTTGTCTTCAACAATCCTCTCTAGGCTCTCCACGAGGCTGCAATCTTGGCGAGCGTTGTTCAATCCTTTGGGTAGCTTCAAGTAGCTGTTCTCCAACACTCTTTGGTTTAGGCTTGCTTTCTTTCTTTGCTTCCTTGTCGACTTTGGCTTTCTTGGCAGCTTCAATCTTGGCTTGACCTTCAACCGATGTTGGATCCTCCTCATCCATCACAACATCATTATCCTCATGCTCGGTGCTGCGGTGGTAAGTGTTCTCTATCCAACAAGAATGTGCCCGTGCCAAACTTGGCATTGATAAGCATCTGAATATGGGGCAAATCCACACGACCTTTTACGGTCAGTTGCGGTTCTCTTAATGGTCTCTACTATCAAGTCCATCACCTTGAAAGGTGCTTTCTCATCAAGTATATGCAGCATGTTGATAGAGTATCCTCCTCGATCATGCGATGATCTCAGACTTGGGCATCAAGGTATGCCTCGAAATAGTATTTGTGGTAGGTAGACCTGCACCGGAGATAGTACTGTGAGCGAGCTTCCATATTCCCAAATCTTTAGTTGGAACCTCTTTGTACATATTCTTCATGGATTCATGGTTCTTCTTTGGAATACCATATACATCAACATCATCCTCTCTTTGCACTGGAGCATTCAGAAGTTCTGCCCACTCTTCAACAGTTGAAGAGAATCTTTGGCCTTCAGTCATCCATACAATCCTTCCATCTGGATAGAAATGAGCTGTGGCATAGAATTGCATAATCATTTCATCATTCCAACTTGTCAACTTCTGACCTACAAAGTCTGCAACACCACATGCAGTGAAGCTTTCATGCACATGTGGAAAGAAGTCTCATGCTCTTCATTTGTCAATGTATTTCCAATCAACATATCTTGTGTACGCCACTATGGGCTTCTTGTCCATCAAGACAGTCTCATAGAAGTCCTGCTTTGCTCTCTGGTGTGAAATCTGGGATCAACAGTTCTTCTCCTCATGGCATATGGATTGACTTGTCTCCATAGCTGAGACCTCTATCCTTCCTTTCCTTCATGTTCTCGCTTGAGGATGAGCATCATTGTGAAGTGGCAGTTTTGGGCGAAGTTTCATAAAACTGGTGCTTCATCATCTGACACAACTGGTGGCACATCATCTTTGTTCTTCTCGAGATCTTTGGGATGTTCTGTTGTCTTCTTTGGCTTGGTAGCGAGGCTTTCTGGAGCTGCCTTCTTTGGAAGCAGATTGCTTGGGCTTTGAAGTGGCTCTGCCTGATGGCATCACCATGAGCTTAGGCTTACGAGGAGGCTGGGGTGCTTCCTCATCCTCATCTTCTTCTGCATCATCATGCACTAACCTCTTCCTCTTGGAAGTTTTCTTCACTTTGCTTGTAGTTTCCTCTTCCAAACTCAGCTTCTTAGCAACAGTTGACTGCTTGACTTTTCTGGTGCCCTTCTTGGTTTGGTGACCTTGTGGCTCTTTGGCAACAACTTTCCTCTTGGGCTTTGATGTGACCTCTTCCTCAACAACAAAATCTGAGTCTTCATCATCTGAGTTTCTCTTCTTTACGTACTGGTGGCTGCGGGAGGCAAACCACTTGGTGTACTCCTCTCACCATCATCGATGAGCTGCTGGGATCGGGACTAGTGCACGCCTCTGGAATATCTGCTATAGGTGACTCGACTGTTACAGGTACATCCTTGGCATCGACATGGTGACAACTTTGTGAATAGATAAGGTGTAGGCGAGTAGAAGAGTTATCACAAACTACGAGTTTTGCAAAAAAATGAGTTCAAATTTCAGTATTAGGTTTTCACGAAGACATTTCGGTGGACGAGTTTAAAATTCGGTGAATCCGAAGTGTTCAAGCGAAGCATTCACACCACTTTCGGTTGGACGAAGTGGGTTTGATCTGCCGAAAACACTAGGGTTTCACTAAATCCTCATTTGGTCACACGATTTGCACAACTTCAGTTGGACGAAGGTGCGATCTGCAATGGCCATAGGCCAAATCGGTCATACCGAAAATGTAAAATCGGTCTCACCGAGATGTGTTGGCGAAACCTAACCTAAAACTTTTACTCGAATCTCGTTCAAAGGACTAATCTGGTGTTAGGAAGATTTCAATCGTGGCAAGATTATAGGCAAACCAAGCGTGCATTGAATCGGAGATGGGAGCACGAGTGGGATCGAAACTCACCCTAACTTGGTGGAGTTTCTCTTGGCGGCAACGGCCGGAGAAGATGTCCGTTGATGGCGGCGGAGACTGGGCGGGGCGCCTGACGGCAGCGGAGGCGATCCGGAGACCAAAGCGGCGGCAGCAAGGGGTGTGGGGGCGAAGCGTTTGAAGTAGAAATCAGCAGCGCTGCCCTCGGAGTATATATACCCCTTGCTTGTCGGTGGGACGAGTTGTAAAACTTCGGTGGCACGAGATGGACAACTATTGGGCGTTATACACTTGATCACGCCGAAAATCACAACTTCGGTTTCACGAGGTGAAAACCTAGATCAATCTAAATGCTTTCGGTTTGACCGAGTTTGAGTGGGTTAGTCGACGGAATCACTTAGAAGGTTTTGGAAGTTTAGCCTTTGGCGGATCGGTGGCTCAGTGCTCCTCACTGGAGGGTCAAAAAATGACTTGTTCAAAGTTTGTGATGTAAGCATGAATAGAATTTGAGACAAGAAAGCATAGATAGCTAGGGGAGGTACTTAGGCATTCTTGTCCATCCATTTGGTCGAGAAAAATCAAAAGGACCAAAGCAACAAATGGATGTCCTCGAATGGATAAAATCATGCATCCAACATGCTCACACAATAAGATAGCAAATGAAATATGTGTCAAACATGCACAATCAAAACTCTAGCTACTATCACACAATTTGTCGATGACTAGGTCATCTTTATATGAGTATATTGACTTAGGAGTCAAATGAGAACATTTGATCATAGGTCATACTCATCGTTTAAGCACAAGTGGGGTTACCACTTTTACATAAAGCATTAATGTGTTCACATCATTTGAAGATGCTTTAGCTCAATTCTTTAGAGCAAAGCTCCCCCTAGATGTGAGAACCCCTTTTAAAGGGTCAAACTAACCTTGGGTTGTCGTAGAAGACTTCATGTAGATGTTGAAGATGTGGATGCTCAATGTTGATGAAAATCATCAAGAGTTGGGAGCAATCCTTTGGATTCGGGCACTTTCAATACCTACATGGGTTAGTCCCACAAGGAACAAACAAGGATATCCATGGACATAGATTGAGATTCACAATAGATGATGTCCATGAAAGCAATGATTACCTTGTCCCTTGACTTACCAACAAGAGGGTTTGTGACTCCATGAACTAGTGCAAGATGTGGAAGTTGATTGCACAAGTTTTTGCCAAAATGAATGTGAGTGAAGTATGTTGGCGGAGTCACCCTCAAGAACTCTCTAGTTCTTCTTCTTCGGGATCCACATCATCTTGATGGGAATCCTTGGGGTTGTAGTTGAGCTTGACGAAGTAGAACTTGCGTTTCCTTGGGAACCCACTTGACCATGGCTTGAGGTGCTTCAATAAATGCATCAATCTCCTCTTGAAGCTTGTCCTTGCCTTTTAGCTTGTGGTCTTGTGGTGGAAGATCATCTTGAGCTTGTTCCACATTGGAAGAAGTAGGATCATACTTCTCCTTTTGAGGAACAAACTTTGGAGTAGGATATTGACCTTCTTCCCATTCAACACCCTCGGCGTTGAACTTTCGCTCAAAACCAATTCCTTGATTCTTCGGTGCCTTCCTTGCTTAAGAACAATTTCCTCAAAGTTCTTGCTTCGGCAAGGCTCTTGTAGACACCTTTCTCTATAATCCCTTTCAATAAACTATTTTCTTGCTCAAGTGTAACTTGGCTTGAAACATTGTTAGTGGAATCAAGAGAACTACTAGAAGCAACAATATTGGATTTAGCATGGTTATTGTTACTACTAGATGAAGAATTTTTCTTATGCTTGTCATGCTTAGTTTTAATGGGTGGCAAGAAATTAGACAAGAGAAGTCGTTTGGCAAGATATGAAGAACTCTTCTTTGAAGATCGTCATTGATAGCTTTTAGAAACTCATGTTCTTGCTCTAGAGTGAGCTTCTCGAGCGTAGCTTCTCATGAGATCTTAGGAGCTCTCTATGATCTTCTTGAGTTGTTTCATGAGCTAACTTAAGAGTGTTTAGTTCTTTAGTTAGGCGCTCAATCTCCTTCATAGCATTGTCATTCGACTCTTCTCGACTATAAAGACTACTAGCATGTTCATCATTACTAGGCTCACTAGATTTATCATGTAAGAGCTCATCTTCACCAAGCAAGTCATCCTCATCACTATCAAAGTCAATGAATTCAGGGTGTGATACCTTGGGGCCTTTAGCCATGAAGCATCTTCCAATTCCCTCATTTGGTGAATCAAATAAGTCATAGGAGTTGGAGTTGGAGGATCTGAGAGCAAGACCGACAACACCTTCATCTTGGTATGTAGTCGGAGTTGGAGTGATAGCTTCTTCGGATTGATTGTCGAGTCGGGCGGAGACCCATTCACTACATGAGCTTGATGTTTTCTTCTTGTGTAGCTCCTTGATGACTTGTCTTTCCTCTTGAATCCTTGCTTCTCCGAGAGGTCTTCGTTCATAACGATCATCTCTACTCCTTCTCTCTTTCGAGGTGACTCATCTCTTGAGCTTCTTCTTCTTGGAATTCTTCTCTTCTCTTGTGGGGCCGAACACTCATTTGAGTAGTGTCGGGTCTTCCACAATTATATGATTCGATCACGACTAGAAGATCTCTTTTCATCATATGATCTAGACTTTGAGCTTCTCTCTTTGCTTCTACTCTTGTAGAATTTGTTGAAGTTCTTCACCATTAGGCTTATCTCTTCATTGGAAACTAGCTTGTCACTTGAGGTTGTGGGAGCATCACTTGTAGCTTTGTAAGCACCACTTGACTTGTTGTGAAGCTCTTCCTTATCTTTAAGTGTCATCTCATGAGCAACAATTCTTCCAATGACTTGGTTGGCTTGAGATTCTTGTAGTTTGGCATCATTTGGATCAAAGTGCACACGGTGTCATACTTTCCATCCAAAGCTCTAGAATCTTCTTGATGATGAATCGGTCGGTCATTTCTTCGCTTCCTAAGCCGGCAATCTCATTTGTGATGAGAGCAAGCCTAGAGTACATTTCAGCGACTCCTTCACCTTCCTTCATCTTGAACTTGTCAAGTTGACCTTGAAGAACATCTAGCTTTGATTCCTTCACGGACTCGGTACCTTCGTGCATTTCAACCAAAGTATCCCAAATCTCTTTTGCATTCTCAAGGCGGCTGATTTTGTTGAACTCCTCGGGACACAAGGCATTGAAGAGAATGTCACAAGCTTGAGCATTGTTTTGCAACATCCATAATTCATCCGTTGTAGCTTCGATCCGAACTTTTCCTTCCTCGAAGAATTCACCTTGCATACCAACACAAATAATGCCCCATCTTGCTGGGTTATGGCCAAGAATATGCATTTTCATTTTATGCTTCCAACTAGCAAAGTTTGTACCATCAAAGTAAGGACCTCTCTGAAAATTACCCTCACTAGGCGCCATACTCTCCTAGGTTGTGAAACCAAGCTTATGGAGTCAATGCAATGAAACCAATACAATGGAGACCAAAGCTCGATACCACTTGTAGGATCGAAAGTATGTCTAGAGGGGGTGATTAGACTACTTGACAATATAAAAATTATGCCTTTTGATAAAGACAAGTTTTGGCAGATTCACAATGATGATCAAGTCAAGTATCACCCTACATGCAATTCTAGAGTATAGGCAGTGGAAAGTAAATTGCACATGTAGTAAAGAGAGTGGAAAGAGCAAGCGCAATTTTGGAGCACGGAGATTTTCTCGTGGTTCGATAGGTGGTGCTATCGTCATTCCACGTTGATGGAGACTTCAACCCACGGAGAATGCGGCTGCGAGAGTCCACGGAGGCTCCACCCACGAAGGGTCCACGAAGAAGCAACCTTGTCTATGCCATCATGGCTCGCCCACGGAGGCTAGCCTTACTCGGGGTAGATCTTCACGAGTAAGCGATCTCCTTGCCCTTACAAACTTCTTGGTTCAACTCCACATCTCGTGGAGGCTCCCAGCGACACCTAACCAATCTAGGAGGCACCACCCTCCAAAGGTAATAGATGGTGTTGATGATGATGAACTCCTTGCTCTTGTGCTTCAAATGATAATCTCCCCAACCTCAACTCTCCTCACTGATTTGGGTGTGGTGGAAGAAAGGATTGAGTGGAAAGCAACTTGGGAAGGCTAGAAATCAAGCTTCATATGGTGGGAGTGGAGCAACTTGATCTCAACACAAGGGTAGGTAGTTCTCTTCTCGAGAAATGTAAGGTAGGAGTGGTAGTTCTTTACGATGGCTCTCTCTCACGAATGAAGAGGGGGTGGAGGGTATTTATAGCCTCCACAAAATCAACCGTTACACACATTTGACCAATCTCGGTGGGACCGAAGTTGACAACTCGGTGAGACGAAAGTTCAAATCATGTGAGCGTTGGGATTTTCGGTGGGACCGAAAATACAATCTCGGTTAGTCCGATTAGTGTAAAGACTAGAGCTTGCCAATCTCGGTGGGACCGACTTCATCATCTCGGTGACACCGATTTGATGATGAAGATTCTGAAGCTTGGCAACTCAAGTTTCGTGAGACCGAGTTGAATCGGAAAATCCGAGATTTCTAGGGTTTGGCTTTGTGGTGAGGTGGTTCATCTCGGTGTGGTGGGTTTGGAATATCGGTGGGACCGAGATTACTTATGAGTGTATATGGCAGTGAAAGTTGCTGATAGTTTAGGAGATGTATCACTAAGCACTTTGAGCA
The DNA here is from genome assembly GCA_021437245.1 of Aegilops speltoides. NCBI lineage: Eukaryota > Viridiplantae > Streptophyta > Magnoliopsida > Poales > Poaceae > Aegilops > Aegilops speltoides. Next base: position 83,687,721 of record CM038146.1, on the reverse strand, counting down.
ACATCATCATTATTGGAGTGCGACATATGCCAGCGGGTGGCTTATCATGGTGGGGGCGAGTAGAGCGTCGCGGGTGCCTAAAGCAGGATGAGCGAAGACATGCCTGCGCAAGCGAATCTTACCCAACCGGGGCTCTCAGGAGATAACACCCCTTCTTTGCTCTGCGGGGTCTCCGCATGATCACTATGGGCGATAGTACAATGGTGCTCCTCGAGTTGTGTCGGCGGGAAGGAGCAATGCTAGCTCTTTCCCTCTTGCTATATGTCTAAACCTATCCGAGGGCGAACCCTTTGCATGGGTGCCCGGGGGGTTTATATAGGCCTACCCGAAGTACAATGATAATCCATTGGGCGTAGCCCCAGCCGTCGATCTCTCTATAGCCGTCATCCTTGCCGACTCCACAGGGCCGCCGATTGGGCGGCCCATGCGCGAACAGCGGAACAACATCTTGACACTCGATGGCCGCGAGCTCGGTCATGGGGTTACGTGAAACAGTGCCGCCCGCTTTGTCAGCGATCACTTATCGCCACTCCCGTCAATCTGGTTTATGGCTTGTGGGGCCACAGGCGTGGCGGTGACTCGAGGAGGCCGACTCGTAGGGAAGTCTCCGGACTCTCCGGCCGTCTTCTTCCATCTCGCGGCGGGGCGGCGATCTCCGGACGTCTGCGCCCGCCCGTCGTGGGCCGATGCCCGTGCTGCATGGGCTGAAATCAAGGGAGGCGTGGCGGCATAGTGCGCCTCACCGGAGATCTCCTGGTGGCGGCTCACTTTAGCCATGCCTTCTTCCCGTGGGTCGAGGGGACCCACGATGAGGCATGCCACGCCCGATCTTCGTGGGAGGTCGCGGGCCGACTCTGAGTCGGCCCTTGAGTCGTCAAGCCAGTAAGTCGGCTCGGTCGAGTGGTCGTCGAGGGACTCGGCTTCCTCTAGAAGGTGCCCAACCAGGACTCGGCCTTACGGAAGGTCGCCAGTGGGACAGGTCCTCTCGAAGTCGCCCTTTGGGACTCGGCCTCTTGAAGGTCGCCCTCTTGGGACTCGGTGGGCGCGGCCGCCCGATGTCTTGAAAGATCTTGGGTCTGGGTTAGCCTACCCATGGCCCATTACTCGTGAGTAGTCCCCAAAGTTTGGCGAAGCCCGTGGCGCCGCCTCGTAGGACTTCGGCGGTTTCGGCTTCAGCGGTGCCGACTCTGAGATCGAGCTGCCGCATCTTGAGCCGCCTCGCGAGGCCGCCCGGTCACACTGAGCCGCCTCGTAAGTCATGGCGGGAAACCAGCGGCATATCGGCTACGCTTCCCTGCCATCCGCGAGACGGTCCTATCGCGTAACGCTACGTGGAGGCAATAGCCTGCCTTCCCGCAGCGTGGCCAGGGCCGGAGCGCCAGTGAGCCCGCCACTACGCGCCTCGGCTCTGGCCGGATCGCGCTGCGGCGAGGCGGTTGGCATCCGCGATTCTGCGGGCGATAACCGTGGAGCTTTAACCGTGGGGCATCGTTGGTGGTCATTAGGCGCGGTTAATCCCCGTCGCCCCTCGGCTTCTCGGCCCAGAAGGGCTATAAATAGGCGAGGGGCGGCGGCACATCGCGCCTCCTCCCACTGCCCTCTTGCCCTTCTTCTTGCTCGTCGCTCCGTCGCTTTCTTCTTGCTTCGTCGCTCCGTCACTTTTCCTTTTGCCGGCGATGAGTTCCTCCTCCGCGCGCCCCTGGCCTCGCGCTCCGGCGAGTGGGAGGCTCAGAGCGTGGATCACGGAGGACGCCGAGTTCCTCCGCTGGACCCGCCGCCTTCCAGCGCTGATTTGGTGCGAGCCGCCCTGCGCCGGCGGAGAAAATCCGGCCCAGCCCGGAGGCGGCGGCGGGTCATCTTCCGCTTCGCACCTCATGCAGCGGGATGGGGCTCCCGGCGGAGGTTCCTCCGCTTCGTTCCTCGGCTTATCACTTACAGCCCGCACCACCTCACCCCCAGCGGTGGTGCTTCTCTCCGCCGCCACCTGTGCGAGGGCTACATCAGCGTTCTCCCCACCCTCGAGCTGTGGGGAGAGTTCTTCTCTTGGCTTCGGCACGCAGGCTCTGCGGCATGCCGGCAGCGGATCGCGGCGTTCATCGCGTCCGCGGGCACGACGGCCGACAACCCTTTCCGCCCATCCGGCTGGTGAAGTCGGTGAAGATGTGGCGAAGACATACTTCTCGTGAAGACGTCGCCACCGGCGGCGGCTGGGTCAACTTGCCGCCGCCGACCTGAGCGTGGCCGGCGGCCGGCTAGCTGGTCCCAGCGGTCGAAGGCGCTCTCGGCCTCGGAGTCGGCGCCGTATTCGCCTCCGGTCTTGGCCTGTCGGAGGGGCTCGTCGCTTCCGACCTCACTGCACGCCTTTGTGGCGCGCGGGTGCTTCGCTCAAGGCGGCCCCATCTCATCTGCGGATGAGTGGCAAGCACCGATCAAGCCGGTGTGCACAAAAGACATGCAGCGAAAGTGGCGAACATGGTGAACCTCGCCGCCCACTACAAGTTCACCGGCGAGTGGCAGTTCGACGGGGCCGTGCTCGCGACAACCCTCCGCTAGTGGTAAGTTTTCCGTCGTGTTCCGATCTTGCTTGTATCCGACTTGAGCTCTGATCTTGCTGGTTTCTTGGCGGAATCCCCTCACGGCGCTTGCTGCGGCGCCACGAAGAACCGGCGAGTCGTCCTGACCATGGTCGGCGACATCGCGACCCGACACAGGAGCAGCGGCGCTGGAGGCCGACGCCGAAGGCGGCGGAGGAGGAAGGCGGCCTCGGGCCGTCGGCGACCTTCACCGGTGGCCCGAGGATGACATCGGCGAAGTCATCCGCGCCGCCAACCGAAACCGCCCATCCAACCAGGCCGGCTCGGCAAAAGCTCCCGCCGGGCGAGTGCGCTCAGCGGCCGGCCGAAAGAAGCCCAGGGGACCGCCGCGCGACCAGCGGAGGAGGCGACGCGAATGTCGCTTCGGAAGGAAGTGAAAAACCACCGCTTGTTTCTTCGTAAGTCCTTTACTCTTTGCTCTTTTCGACTTTGCTTGAATTGCTCGACTTTCCCCTTTTCTTCTCCGGCGCCCCCTCTCCCTTGAGAGTGCGCGCCCTCCGGTCATGGGGTGGGGCGGCGTCCTCAACAGCGGCGGGTCGACCCGCCGCCCGATCTCGGGAGGCAGCAGGCGGAAGCAGCAGGGAGAAGCGGAGGAGAGACCAAGCGCCTAGAGAAGCGCGGCCGACAAAGCGGCCGCCAACGCCAGCGACATCTGGATGAGGCCGTGGCGCGTGCGCGTCAAGCAGGATCTTGGGCGGCCGTTCGCCGCCCAGCAGCGTGATGCTTATCCCCGCTGTCGTCGGCGCCGCGCCTCCACGAATTCACAGGGCGGACCGGGAGTCGGCACCGCCAACCTCGCGCCGAGGAAGGTGGCGGCGCTTGCTCCGGACACTGCGTCGCCACCTCCGCCACCTCCGCCACCTCCGCGCATCCGTCTTGAGCGCCACGGCAAGCAGCCAGCGGACCCGCGAGATCCGCCCGGCTGCGGGCAACGCCGGCAGCGCAGCTGCCTGCAGTCGCCGTGTCGACACGCCGCCCGGTCGAGAGACAAGCTCAGCGTCGCGGGCTTTCGAGGCAGACGCCGCCGCGCCATGGCGAATCTGAGGCGCCGAGGCCTCGATCTGCGCGCCCACCGGTTGGAGTGCGCGGCGGCAACGCCCGCTGAACCAGGCGCTTCGGGCGTTTAGTCAAGTTGCGCAAGGAAGGCGAAGCCCTCAACTCTATACAGGGCGCGTCGTATGCGGGCCTCGATCCGAATACGATTTGTTTTGTCGTTCTCTCGTCTTTTTCTCGTGAAGGCGGCGGCCCTGCGGGTGTAATCCCGAGTTGAGTCGGCTGCTGGGCGGCGGCTCGGAACTCCTGCGATCTCGAGGCTGACTTTGCTTTGCGGCCTTGCAGAGTACCACAACCTCCAGCCTACCGCCTTCCGCCGCGTTGAAGAGCTGAGAAGCGGACGCCACTGGCGGAGAGTCGAGTAATGCGGATTCTTTCTTCTTGGCGCGTGGCGCTTCCAGCGGTCTGTAATCCCGAGATTGGGCGGCTGGCGGTCGGGCGGATCTCTCAGCATTTCCTTCTTTCTTCTCCGCGGTAGCGCGCTTCAGTGCCAGCTGGCTCAATCCCGAGATTGGGCAGACTGGCGATCGGGCGGATCTCCGGCGACTTCTCTTTGTTGATGATGTTTATCTTTCTTTGGGCGAGCGACAATGCCGCCCTTCAAGGGCAGCTAGATGAAGCCAACGCCGCCCGTCGTGTTAAGGAAGAGGAGTGTGACAAGCTTCGCTCAAGAGCATGGCCTTCTGGCGGCATAATGGCGAGTAGAGGATGCTGCCGGAAGCGCGAGGAGGGCGCCAAGTCGCGGGAGGAGAGCCTTCTGGCGAGTTCGAGATGGGCGGGCGCTGGACCGACCCGCGGCGATGCTGACCTCCGGCTACCACGTGCTTGAGGGCGTCGTCGGCAGTAACTCCTCTTCTCTTTTTGGTCTTCGATTCTTTGTCGAGCGTCTTACGGTTTCGACTGTTTCCTTTCTTGTCTTGGCAGACTTCTTCCCGGCCACTGCAGCCGTCCCTCAAACCATCGGCGGATCGGGAGGAGCGGAGGCGCAGGGGTGAAGTGATCGCCGCCAACGCCCCTCGGACCGTTAACGAGCGGATCCCGACGCCGGGGCTCGCCGCCACTACTCACCGTCGATCGTCGCCTTCAACGCTTGCGGCGCCCAAAGTCGTCACCGCCACGCCGCGGAGGTGCGGCTCTTTGCACCACGGTCGGACGGCCGATGGGCTGGAAATCGCCGTCGGTCGCCGAGGCTTGGAAGGGCTCCTCGGCCAGCGCGGGCTTGGCCGGACCTGGAGTTCGTCAAGGGTTGGTACCACAGGCTGGACTGAACCGCTGGCATGCGTTCGGTCCGAGGCCGAGCCGAGTTAGGGGCCGTGGAAGCGCCCTCGTCAGCCTTGGCGGCCATCGCCCATACACGGACACCAGTGTCTTTGTGCCAGGCGGACCGCCGGCGGCGAAGCTCCGCCAGTGGTTGAGATGCACCAATCTGAGAGGACTCGGCGAGGTGTCGGCTCCAGCACGAGAGGCGAGTGTCGGAGGAGGACGGAGGCGAGGAGGAAGAGGCGCCAGAGCACGAAGAAGGCGACCAGCCTCAGCCTGATCGCGCCTCCAGCAACGAGCCTCGGAAAGACAAGGCAGCCGTCGCTGAGGGCGACCAAGCCGAGACCGCCCAGCCGACTGCCCCGACGCCCGGAGCTGCCGCCGCCTCCGGCCCTCCGGCTCCGGAGGCCGCCCCCTAGGATGCATCAGCCTTACCTGTTTCTTTTGTTTTTTGCTTAAGAAAAACTTGTTAGCTGCGAACAATTCCACCCGCGGGGTGTATTCGGCCAAGGGCCTTATGTAAATATTTATCAAGTTTCCGCCTTTGCTTGCTTTGTCTCTTTAGACTTTTTTCCTTTGCCGCCTTCCTTTGGTTGCCGCCTTGCCAACTGGGCAGCCGCTCTGCGGACTGCCGCTGGGTCAAGCGCTCAGCTACCTTGGGAGGCAAGTACTTAGTCGTTTAGAGTGTCGTAGCAAGTTTGGCTGGAAATCGGCCGGCCGACTCTCAAAGTCGGCCGTCTTTAATAAAGGTTGGAACTATGAGCCGACTGCTCGTGAGTCGGCTCAATAGGGGGGAACTGGGAGCCGGCTCGGGCTATGCGTAGCTCTTAAGTCCTTAGCCGTTTTTCATGTGTGCGCTCGCTTTCCGCCTCCCGCTTTACCGACAGTCGCTCTGCGAGCTGTGGCTTTCTGTAGGAGACGGCTTTGAGCGCGGCACATTACTTGTCTGACCTCAGGGAGCGTTTCATAGCACAAGGCGGCGAGTCCCCGGGCCGACTTGTCGGACCAGTGCAGACGATATGATAAAAAGAGGAGGAAGCATTTGAGCGGGATCCATATCATCAGATAATCAAAAGTAGTCCCGAGCTCGTCTCGAGGGCCTAAGTCTTAGTACTCAATACAAAGGGGGGGTAGCGTGATACATCTTTGCATCAATCGTAAAATCTTGAAGAAGATTTGCGTTCCATGGCGCGCTCTGTCTCTTTGCCGGAGTCGTCTCTCTTGCGTGCTCGAGGCTTTTGAGCGTCGATCAAGTAGTCGGCGTCGTTTCCCAGCACCTTGCTTATGATGAAGGGGCCCTCCCAAGGCGCCGACAACTTGTGCTGGCCGGCTGTTCTCTGAATCAGCCGGAGCACAAATCGCCCTCTTGGAATGATCTTGGCTTGACCTTGCGGTTGTAGTATCGCCGAGACTCTGCTTGGTAGATCTTTGGACCGGCGAGTGCCAACAGCCGACCCTCTTCCAGCGGTCGACGCCGTCTTGGCGTGCTTCTTGACCTCTTCTTGATGTACATGGAGACTCGCGGAGAGTCAAATTGGATATCCATCGGGATGACGGCTTCAGGCACCGTGAAGCGAGGAAGAACGGCGTGAAGCCGTTGATCTGTTTGGTGTTGTCGCGAGACTCCGAAGGGCGGCAGCAGCTCTTCCACCCAACAGCCGGCCGAGCGCTCGAGTGGTTCGACCAATCGAGGCTTGATGCCGGATAGAATGAGGCCGTTGGCTCGCTCCACCTGGCCGTTTGACTGCGGATGGGCAACGGACGCTAAGTCTAGTCGGATGCCCTGCGTCGCGCAGAAACGAGCCAAGGCGCCCTTGGCGAAGTTGGTGCCGTTATCTGTGATGATGCTATGCGGTATGCCGTATCGCACCGTAATGTCGGCAATGAAGGTCACTGCTGTGGGCCCATTTAATTTCTTGATGGGCTTTGCTTCTACCCACTTGGTGAACTTGTCCACTGCGACGAGTAAATGAGTCAGGCCGCCTCGGGCCGTCTTGAAAGGTCCCACCATGTCCAGGCCCCAAACTGCGAAGGGCCAGGCGATGGGGATCGTCTTGATCTGGCTTGGTGGAGGGGCTTGGAGCGGAACACCTGGCACCCCTTGCACTTCTTGACTAATTCTTTAGCCTCTTCCAGGGCAGTCGGCCAAAAGAAGCCGTGCCGAAAGGCTTTGGCCACGAGCGCCCTCGAGGCCGCATGGTGACCACACTCGCCCTGATGGATGTCTTTGAGGATCGCCTGGCCTTGCTCTGATTCCACGCAGCGTTGGTGGACACCAGTGACACTGCGTCGGACTAACTCTCTGTTGACTATGGTGTAGGCTGCCGCTCGGCGTTGTACTTGCCGAGCCAGAGTCTCATCTGCAGGCAACTCTTTGTTGACTAGGAACTTGAGGATGGGCTGCGCCCATGAAGGTGCTACTATCTCTTCGAGTGTCACCACAGACGACTTGGGCGAGGGTGGCTGGGCTGGGAGGCGGCGGGTTGGATTCTGCTGCCGCTTGCAACGAGGGAATCTCTGGGCGATGGCGCAGTCCCGAACCGATGGCGCGGTCCCAGGCCGGCCAGTGCGATCCCGGGACGATCGGGCGCAGTCCCCGGGCCGGCCGGGCTTTCTTGAGGTCGCTTCTTTGGGGTCTTGAGTCGGATCCGACTATCTCTGGGGAGCCGCACGAAGATAGAGTCGGACTCTGGTGAAGGCTTGATAGGCGGCTTGAGGAGGCGAAGGGGCGGCGCCGGAAGGTATCGCTTAGCGAGTAGAGCCGACTTCGCGCCAAAGCATCTGCTTGGTCGTTGTCGTTTCTTGAATGCGTGGAGGAACTCGCATCCTTCAAAATATCCGCTGAGCTGCTGCACCAAGAAGCGGTAGCTTTCCATGTTTGCGTCCTTGGCGTCCCAGTCGACGGATGACTGCTGAACCACCAAATCGGAGTCGCCGTAGCACAGGATCCAGCGAATGCCGAGTTCCTTGGCAAGCCGGAGCCCGTGGACGAGCGCTTCATATTCGGCGACGTTGTTGGAGGCGGCAAAGTGGATTTGCAGCACGTATTTGAGTTTGTCGCCCTTGGGGGAGGTGAGGACGACACCGGCTCCGAGGCCGGAGCGCATCTTGGAGCTGTCGAAGTGTAGCCGCCAATGAGTAGAGTCAGGCGCAGGCGGCAAGTATTGGGTCTCGGCCCAGTCGACGAGGAAGTCGGCCAGCGCCTGCGACTTGATGGCGGTGCGAGGTTGATAGTAGATCGTGTAGGGAGCCAGGTCGATGGCCCACTTGGTCACTCGGCCGGAAGCATCTCGACTTCCGATGATCTCGGCGAGTGGGGCGGTGCAAACCACAGTGATTGGATGCTCTTGAAAGTAGGGCTTCAGCTTCTTGGCGGCAAAATGCGCGTAGCACATCTTCTGGTAGTGAGGTAGTTACTGCTTGGAGGCCGGCGATTACCTCGCTCGGGTAATATCTCTGGTCTCGGACGGGGCGCCTTGCCTTCCTCCTTGCGCTCGACTACGATAATCAGTCTTGACTACCCGACTGGTGGCGGCGATGTACAAAAGCATGGGCTCTTTGGGAGTCGGACCGCCAACACAGAAGTCGTCGACATCTTCTTCGATTGGAGAAATGCCTCATCGCCTTGTGGTTCCACTCGAAAAAAGTGGTCTTCTTCATCGGTTGATACAGCGGCGAGCTTTCTGCCACCGGTGATGAATCGGCTTATGGAAGCCAAGCAGCCGGTGAACTTCTGCACATCCAACAGTCGGCTGGGTACCTCCATCCTCTCAATGGCCTTGATCTTCACAGGGTTGCACTCTATGCCGCGTTCGGAGACCAAAAAACCAAGGAGCTGGCCGGCTGGGACTCCGAACACGCATTTATCTGGGTTGAGCTTGATCTGGAATCGGCGCAGATTCTCAAAAGTCTCTTTAAGGTCCTCTAGCAGCGTCCCACGCTTCTCCGTCTTCACCACCACATCATCCACATAAACATGGGCATTCCTGCCGAGTTGCTTGAGGAGGCATTTCTGCATCCAACGCTGAAAGGTGGCGCCGGCATTCCTCAAGCCGAACGTCATCGTCAGGTAGCAGAAGGCTCCAAATGGCGTGATGAACGCGGTCTTCAGTCTGTCCGCTAGATTCAGCTTGATCTGGTGATATCCTGAATATGCATCCAAAAAGCTCAACAGCTCGCATCCGGCTGTGGAGTCTATCACTTGATCAATCCTTGGCAGAGCAAATGGATCCTTTGGGCAGGCTTTGTTGAGGCTGGTGTAGTCGATGCACATCCGCCACTGCTTGTTCTTCTTCAACACTAGCACAGGGTTAGCCAACCACTCTGGGAAAAACACCTCCATGATGAATCCGGCTGCCAGGAGCCGGGCTATCTCTTCTCCCACTACTCTTCTCTTCTCTTCTGACAGGCGGCGCAAGGGCTGCCTGACTGGCTTCACATCTGGCCTGACATGTAACTTGTGCTCGGCGAATTCCGTCGGTACACAGCATATCCTTGGGGGACCATGCGAAGATGTCCCGATTCTCACGGAGGAAATCGACGAGCTCGCCTTCCTATTTGCTGTCAAGGCCTGTGCCCATGACAGCGTACCTCTCTGGGTGCTCCGGGTCCAAGGGTATCTTCTTGGTCTCTTTGGCCGGCTTGAATGATCCTTCCGCCTCCGACTCCTTGGGGTCTGGCGACATTTCCGGCTGCTTCCCAGCCATCGCCACGACACGATCAAGGAGCCGCTTCTCGGCCACGATCACCAAGGACTCGGCCAGCCGACTGCTCTCAGCCGCACAGGCGGACGACTTCTTGTAGTCGCCGGCAACGGTCAGGATCCCCTTGGAAGTCGGCATCTTCATCTTGAGGTAGGCGTAGTGGGGAACCGCGCGCCATGAACTTGGCCAGGGCAGGCCAGCCTAACAGCGCGTGGTACGGGCTCTCCAGATCCACCACCTCGAACCAGATCGGCTCTCGGCGGAAGTGATCTTTGTCTCCGAAGAGGACATCTATCAGGATCTTGCCAATCGGCGAGCAGAGAGGCCGGTACAATTCCATGGAACACAGTGGCGGCTGCTCTGCGGCCTGCCTCCGCTGATTCGAGCTTCTCCATGGTATCCTTGTACAGGATGTTTATGCTGCTGCCTCCGTCTATCAGGACTCGCGAGAAGCGGGCTGCCCGCTTGTCGGTGGCCAAGGTTGCTCCGAGAACCAAGGCGTAAGAGCCCGGACTCGGCATCACCTCTGGGTGATCTGCCCGACTCCAGCTGATAGGCTTCTCGGACCAATGCATGAACTCAGGGGCTTCGCGCCCGCTGCGTTAACTTCTTCTTCTTCTTTGGCGCCGCTCGCCCGGTCATCTGTCGATCGCTGAACACTACGTATGCTCCGTGCTCTTACAGGAACTCATCTTGGACCGCGCCCGACGGCCGAGCCGCCGGCTGCTGGCGCGGCGGCGGCGGCGGCCCTGCGGCGGCGGAGGGTGAGGCCGTCTCCTTGGCGATCTGACGAGCGGTGGCACTTCTGGTGGTGTGGTTCGGCGGCCGGCCACCGTGGAACTTGCAAGGACCATCCAGAGTCTACTCATAGGAGAAAGCCGGCAGCCGCTTGGACTTGCCGCCTACGCCGCTTGGCGGAGGCTGCCCTTACGCTGCTGGTCTTCTCTTGCGCGCGACCGCCATTGTTGGAAGTCGGCTGGGGGCTTTGCGCTTGTTGTCGCTCTGTTGCTGCCGTCGGCCGGCGTCTCCAGCCGGCGTTCTGGGAGCCTGGGGAATCACCTTGCCAGCCGCGTTGACTTGGATCTCCGTCTTCATAGAGGAATCGGCCGTGGCGTACTTGTCTGCTATGACTAGCAGCTCGTCGAGAGTTTCGGCTCGTCGCGAGGAGCTTGTGCTTGAGGAGGGTGCCCTCTCGGCACCCGGCCGTAAAATACTCAATGGCCTGCACCTCGTGCACGCCCTCGCAGGAGTTTCGGAGCTCGCCCCAGCGCGTGAGGTAGTCGCGCGTTGATTCCTCGGGGCCTTGCACGCACAAGGAAGCTGGCGGCGGCTTGGGAGGTCGCTTATGCGTCTTTGGTGAAGTTGCGAATGAAGGCTTCGTGAAGTCGACCCAGTTGTTGATGCTGCGGGGCCTTCAAGCTGTTCAGCCATGTCCGGGCAGTGCCCTGGAGCATGAGGGGAACATACTTGACGGCGACTTCGCTTGTTGCCGTTAGCGTCTTGACAGCCGTGGAGTAATCTATCGCCAATCTTCCGGCTTCCGCGGGCGGTGTATTTGGGCGTGTCTCGAGGGCGTGAACCCTTTCGGGAAGGGCTCGTCTCTAATCTGGGCCCGAAGCAAGGCGGACCTTCGTCTTCTTCTTCTAACGCCAGGACCGGTGGAGTCGGTCGATCCGTGGCGGCGTCGTTCTCTCCGACTCCTCTCGGTGACCAAGGCGATCTCCGAGAAGTCGGATGCTCGGCAATGGCGGGGAGACCCGTCGTTCTCTCCGAGGTGGGGGAGGCAGATAATCATCTCGCCGCTCCACTGCTCTAGGGCGGCCATCTTGGTCTCGCTCGATGGAGATGCGAGTCCGGCTGGGGCTCGCAGCTGGCTCCTTCTCTCTCCTCCCGCGGACTCCGCCAGTCGGCGTCTGGGAGGTCGCGCCTTGATCTCGGCGGGGGGGTAAGTCGTCATTCTTCTGTTGCTGCGCGTCAGCGCGGCCGCCTGCCGCGTTTTGCGCAGCAACCGCATCAAGGAGCTGCTGGACTCGCTCCGTCATCACTCGGCGCTCTTCGCCGTCGAGGTTCCTCAACTCCTCAGTCGCCGCTTGGGCGGCGCGGATGTTCTCCGCAGGGGTGGCGTACACGGGGCGCTTCGCCCCAAACAGATCGGCGATGGCTGCGCGCTCTCGGACCGCGCCAAGACGGCTCGGCCCAGTCGGAGCCGGCGAGCCGCCTACAGCGCGATCCACCTCGCGCTGGTATGCTTCGGACAAGCGTCTCATGCTTGCCAACTTCTTGGCGCCTTCAATGAGCTGAAGCGGCGTTCTTCCAAAGATCTCTCGTCCGCGTCCTCCGGGAGGCGCGGACAGGTCTTCGAACGCAGCAGCGGGTCGTGGGCGTTTTCACGGAGTGCTCGTCGTGGCGATGGCGAGCACCTCCGTGGCGGCGCTTCCGTCGCTCTCCTCGTCTGAGCGGCTCGTCGTAAACCACCACGTTGGTGGGAAGGTATCAGCGATACAGCGTCGGAGTCGACCAGCATCGGGTCGGAGGAGCCTACGGACTCCAAGTCTACGGCGGGCTCGCCGGCGACTTGAAGCCGATCGAGGAGGCCCGCGAGAAGGTACTCGGGGCCGCCAGCGCTGGCGCTGGCTTCGTCGAGAGCGCACCTCACCGATGAGTTCGGCGAGGCCGCTCGCTGCAAGGCGGCTTTGGCGCCCAAGATCAGCGTCGTCGATGAACTCCATCTGGCGAGCCGGGCTGGCTGCGCTTCGCCCGGAGGAAGAGGGTTCCCGTCGAACAGATCTCCGGACGACGGTGCGCTGCCCCACGGTGGGCGCCAAATGTCGAGGTTGGGTGCGACATATGCCAACGGGTGGCTTATCATGGTGGGGCGAGTAGAACGTCGCGGTGCTCGAAGCGGGATGAGGCGAACATGCGCGCCGCTAATCTTACCCAGCCGGGGCTCTCCGAGGAGATAACACCCCATCTGCTGCTCTGCGGGGTCTCCGCGTGATCACTATGGGCGATAGTACAATGGTGCTCCTCGAGCTGTGTCGAGGCGAGGAAGGAGCAATGCTAGCTCTTTCCCTCTTGCTATATGTCTAAACCTATCGGGGCGAACCCTTTGCATGGGTGCCCGGGGGTTTATATAGCCTACCCGGGGTACAATGGTAATCCGACCGTGGCTGGCCGTCGATCTCTCTCGCGCAATCGTCATCCTGCCGACTCCTAGGGCCCGCCGATTGGCGGGCCTCATGAACAGGCGTAACAACATCAAGACTCGATGGCGCAGCTCGGTCATGGGGTCGTGGGAACAGTGCCGCCGCCTGTCAAGCGATCACTGTCGCCACTCCCCGTCCAATCTGGTTTATGGCTTGTGGGGCCCTGGCAGGGAGGCGGCCGACTCACTCTGGGGTGGCCGACTCCCGTAGGGCCGTCTCCGGACTCTCCGGCCATCTTCTTCCATCTCACTGACGGGGGGCCCGGCGATCTCCGGGCCGTACGCGCCACCGTCGTGGGCACAGTGCCCCGTGCACTGTGGCTGAGGTCAAGGGAGGCGGCAGGTGCGCGCCTCACGGAGATCTCCGGTGACGCGCTCACTTTAGCCATGCCTTCTTCCGTGGGTCGAGGGGACAGCCACGATGAGGCTGTACCCTGCATCGGTCTTCGTGGGAGGTCGCGGGCCGACTCTCAGAGTCGGCCCCTTGAGAGGTCGCAAGCCCAGAGTCGGCTCGGTCCAGAGTCGCCGTCGGGGGACTCGGCTTCCTCTAGAAGGTCGCCAACTGGGACTCGGCCTTCTGGAAGGTTGCCAGCTGGGACCGGTCCTCTCGAAGGTCGCCTCTTTGGACTCGGCCTCTTGAAGGTCGCCTCTTTGGGACTCGGCCGAGGCGCGCCCGCCCGATGTCTTGAAAGATCTTGGGTCCTGGGTCAGCCTACCCATGGCCCATTACTCCGACACAACCAGATCATCATCATAACCTCATCCCCTTTTAATAGTATTGGCTTTCCTATGGACTCAATGTGATCTTGGATCACTAAACCAAAAATGGAGTCTTGAGCTTTTGCCAATGCTTGCCTTAGCATTTTGAGGGGTCCACTTCTTGATCCTTGCCATACCCATATCAATGAACTTTCGAAATGATTCTCAAGAAACTATTAGTTCAATGATATATATGTTGTTATTAATTACCAAAACCACCCGGGGATTAGTTGCACTTTCAGGTACCACCAGTGCCGTCCTCCTTGGCGGCCACTTTCTTGGTCTCTGGCGGAGCTGCCTTCGCCTTCTTACACTTGCCGGTGGAGCTCGATGGTGCATCCTCGATGGTAGCGCAGCACTCCAAAGAGGTGCGCTTGCCGGAGCGGGCATCAGAGCTCTTGCCAGACTTGGTCTTCTTCTTCCCCCCGGGAGCTTCAGCGGCAAGTGGTTTGCGATCTGCTGCGGCTGCTGCTTCCCGGTAGAACTTGTCGGTGCAGATAAGGGCATCTTTCTTGTCGCCAGGGACAGAGATGACACTTATCGGACCTGGCATCTTGAGCACGTTGTAGGCATAGTGAGAGGCTGCCATGAACTTGGCAAGCGCTGGACGACCGAGTATCCCATTGTAGGGCAATGGGAAGTCAGCAACGTCAAAGGTAACTCTCTCTGTTCTGAAATTCAGCTCGCTGCCAAATGTTACTGGCAACGCGATCTTCCTCTTCGGCTTGCTCCTCCCGGATTGATTCCTTGGAAGGTACCAGTCTCTTCGAGCTCGCTGTCTGGGATCTGGAGCTTCTTGAGCACCGCGGAGGAAATCAGATTCAAGCCGGCCCCGCCGTCAACCAGCATCTTTGTGACCTTGAGGTTGCGGATAGTTGGTGAAACCAACATCGGCAAGCACCCGACCGCAGTTATGCGATCAGGGTGATCCTCAACGTCAAAGATGATGGGCGTGCTGGACCACTTCAGAGGCTTGCGTGACTCAACTGGTGGTTCTGCCGCATTCACTTCCCGCACCCACTGTTTGAGCTGGCGGTGCGAAGTATGCAGAGAAGCTCCACTGTCAACGCACAGAACCTCTGTTGCTTTCTGAAATTCCTGCTCGTCGGCCTCATCGTCTTCCATGTCTTCATCTTCATCTTCATCTTCGTCCTTGTCGCGGCCGCGGGGAGGCCTATCTCCTTGCCGCTGCTTGGCCTTGCCGCGGCGCCCTCCCCGGCCGGGACGCTTCTTGCCGAATCCTCCACCACCTTCTTGGGCCTTCTCCTTGTCACGTCGCTCGTATTCAGCTTTCTGCAGTTCAACAAGCTGCTCAACTTTCTTGCAGGTCTAGAGATCATGGCCCTTGGTGCGGTGGATCTTGCAGTACTGCTTGCCGGAGCCATCCTGCTTGTCGGCGGCCACCACAGCCTCGCCGGAGTTACCAGCTTTGGCCTTCTCGGCGCCACCTCCTTTGCCGGACTGCTCGACGACTAGCACATCCTTAGCTTTCCTCTTCCTGTTGTTCCGCCTTCGGTTTTTCCTTGTCGGGGCGGCATCCTCACTGTCAGACCCTTCTGCTCCTGCATTCTCTCTGGGGAGTTTCCTCCTCCTCAAAGACGTCTTGTCATCCGGCCGGGCATATAGCTCACTGACTTCTCTGATCTTGCACATCGCCATCTCCTCCCTCATCCTGCGATTACGCACGTTCTGATGGAACGCGCTGATAACCGCGGCGGGTTAGACGTCTGGGATGTTGCGCTGCACTTGGCTGAATCTCTGAATGTACTTGCGCAGGGGCTCTCCTTTCTTCTGGGCGAGCAGATGAAGATCACTTTCCTGGCCATGGGGCTTGTGGCCGCCTGTGAAGGCGCCGACAAACTGATGACACAGGTCTGCCCATGAGGAGATTGAGTCGTTCGGCAAGTGCATGAGCCAAGATCTGACATTTGGCTTGAGTACCAGCGGGAAGTAGTTGGCGAGGATCTTCTCGTCACGCCCTCCGGCAGCCTGCACCGCGATGGTGTAGATGCTGAGGAACTCCGACGGGTGCAACCTACCCTCGTACTTCTCGGTACATCTGGCTTGAAGTTCTTGGTACTGGGCCATTGGACTTGCCGCAGCTCACGAGTGAACGCAGGGCAACCTACCGCATACGGCAAGTCGCCTGGTTCCCCTGGCGCATGCATGTCAACAACGGGCCCAGCGCGCTGTTCTGACTGACGTCGCGCTTCTCTCGGACGCTCGATTCGAGTGCGAGCGTCTTCGGGCTGTCGTTCTTGAAGAACTTGGCGTCGATCGCGACGAGCTCGTGGATCTGACGACGCCGTTGAGTCGGTGTCGAGGTTGACCCGGCGAGTCGGCGATCTTGGCCTTCGGGGCGGGGAGTGCACAGTGGTCGCACCCCCACCGGTCTTGTCGCCACCGGCTTGCGCGTGGACGTCTTGCCGCGGCTTCGACGTACTCGGTTGCCGGGGAGTGTCGCCGTTGGCGAAGCCGATAAGGCTCTGAATGGTGGCCCTCCAATCGTCAATCTTGTCTGGCGCTGGAGGGTAATCTAGAAGCAGTTGGGCTCGGGCCAATGCTTCTTCTGGAGTCTTGGGTGGCGGCGGCGAACGGCGCATGGAGCGAGATATGCTCGCACTTCTAACAATGTTAGAAGGAGCAGCATCCCGTCCAGGCGACCGTGCCGCGCTCGTGCCAGCATGTTGATGCGCATGCTGATCTTGAGCGTCTCGAGATCCACCAGCTTGGCCTTGACCCAACGAACGTATGGTACCGCGGGTACCATGACGTTGTCGGTCCCGCACCTCCTGAGACGGGCGCGGTGCATGTACGGAGTTAGATTTGGTATGGACCCAGACCGCGCGTGCCCATGCCCTGTTTTGGGCCTGGCCCAACAGCGCTCGGCACCGTGTGTGGCCCAGGCCCGGGGGCTCCTGTCGGTGTACTAAAGTAGGGGTACCTTAGTATCCCGAACTTGTGCACGGGTAGTCGTAGCGTCCCGCGGCAAGGCTTGCCGGGCGTCCGCCAAGATCCTCCGTAGTCCCTATTGATGCCATTCAAGAACAAAGTGTTTTAACTGAGAAGACAAGACTCCGGCAAGAGGAGCTTGCCGGGAAGGACGAGGCCCCGGCAAGAGGAGCTTGCTGGGAAGGCCAACCAAAGCACTTCAGAGAACTTTCCGTGACGTGCCGCGGGTCCCGGCAAGACCCGACGAGCGGCAAGCTTTCGGGTGCGACAAGACAACGACCGTGGCAAGGCACTTGCCGCGGCGAAGCCACCACTCTGTGCCCACGCTCCAGCGCACCCGTCAACATGTCGCTCTGAGATCGTTCCAGGCGCACATGGCGGGGAGCTGTGCAGCCAAGGTGGCAAGTGGAGATGACGAGAAGGCCATCGTGGCAAGCGGTGGCGCCCCTAACCGTCGCTTCTCTGCACTGTTGGGCGAGGCGGACAGGCATTAAATGCCCTTGTCCCCTGCCGTCAGAGTTAAGTAGGGTGCACTATAGATAGCAGTTGTACCAACCCCTCTTTTTACATTTGTACCCCTGTCTGCGTTGCCACCTGTCGGTGACCCCTTTAGCCTATAAAAGGAGGCCCATGCGCAACGTAGAGGGGGTTCGACTCATTCGAAACTACTGAACGCTCACGCTCTCGAGCAAGAACACAATACAACCAAAAAGCAGTGGTAGGAGTATTATCTCTCCAGAGAGCTCCGAAGCTGGGTAAAAATCGCTCGTGTGCTCCGCCTCGATCTGCTCTTCGTGCGCTCTCCGCCCCCTTGCCGGACCGAAAGGGCCCCTGCCCCATAGGTGTTCATTTCCCACGACATTAGATGTCCTCTAATTGTTGTTGCATGTTTTACGTGGCTTCTATGGGTTTCTAGCAAGAACGTTTCTTACCTACGCAAAAGCCACAACGGTGATATGCCAATTGCTATTTACCCTTCATAAGGACCCTCTTCATCGAATCCGATCCGACTAAAGTGGGAGAGACAGACACTCGCTAGCCACCTTATGCATCAAGTGCATGTTAGTCGGTGGAACCTGTCTCACGTAAGTGTACGTGTAAGGTCGGTCCGGGCCGCTTCATCCCACAATGCCGCCGAATCAAGATAAGACTAGTAACAGCAAGCAAATTGAACAAATCATCGCCCAAAACTACTTTGTGTTCTACTCGTGCATAGAATATACGCATAGACCTAGCTCATGATGCCACTGTTGGGGAACGTAGCAATAATTCAAAAAAAGTCCTACGTGTCTCCAAGATCAATCTAGGAGATGCTAGCAACGAGAGAGAGGGAGTGCATCTTCATACCCTTGAAGATCGCTAAGCAGAAGTTTTGCAAGAACGCGGTTGGAGGAGTCGTACACGTAGCGATTCAGATCGCGGCCGAATCCGATCTTAGCATCGAACAACGGTGCCTCCGCGTTCAACACACGTGCAGCCCGGTGACGTCTCCCGCGCCTTGATCCAGCAAGGAGGAGGGAGAGGTTGAGGAAGAGAGCTCCAACAGCAGCACGACGGCGTGGTGGTGATGGAGTGGCAGTTCTCCGGCAGGGCTTCGCTAAGCTCTTGCGGAGGAGGAGAGGTGTTGGGGAGGGGAGGGGCTGCGCCTTGGATGTGGTCCTGCAGCCCTCCCCTCGCCCCTCTATTTATAGGGAGAAGGGGGAAGGGGGCCGACCCCTTGATTCTACTATACAACCTTCTTCTTGTAGACGTTGTTGGGCCTGCAAGTGCATAGGTTTGTAGGACAGTAGCAAATTTCCCTCAAGTGGATGTCCTAAGGTTTATCAATCCGCAGGAGGCGTAGGATGAAGATGGTCTCTCTCAAACAACCCTGCAACCAAATAACAAAGAGTCTCTTGTGTCCCCAACACACCCAATACAATGGTAAATTGTATAGGTGCACTAGTTCGGCGAAGAGATGGTGATACAATGCAATATGGATGGTAGATAAAGGTATTTGTAATCTGAAAATATAAAAACAGCAAGGTAACAAGTGGTAAAAGTGAGCGTAAACGGTATTGCAATGCTAGGAAACAAGGCCTAGGGTTCATACTTTCACTAGTGCAAGTTCTCTCAACAATAATAACATAATTGGATCACATAACTATCCCTCAACATGCAACAAAGAGCCACTCCAAAGCCACTAATAGTGGAGAACAAACGTAGAGATTATGGTAGGGTACGAAACCACCTCAAAGTTATTCCTTCCAATCAATCCGTTGGGCTATTCCTATAAGTGTCACAAACAGCCCTAGAGTTCGTACTAGAATAACACCTTAAGATACAAATCAACCAAAACCCTAATGTCACCTACATACTCCAATGTCACCTCAAGTATCCGTGTGCATGATTATACAATATGCATCACACAATCTCAGTTCATCTATTCAACCAACACATAGAACCTCAAAGAGTGCCCCAAAGTTTCTACCGGAGAATCACGACAAAAACGTGTGCCAACCCCTATGCATAGGTTCATGGGCGGAACCCGCAAGTTGATCACCAAAACATACATCAAGTGAATCACGTGATATCCCATTGTCACCACAGATACGCACGACAAGACATACATCAAGTGTTCTCAAATCTTTAAAGACTCAATCCGATAAGATTACTTCAAGGGGAAAACTCAATTCATTACAAGAGAGTAGAGGGGGAGAAGAAACATAAGATCCAACTACAATAGCAAAGCTCAGGATACATCAAGATCGTATCACCTCAAGAACACGAGAGAGAGAAAGATCAAACACATAGCTACTGGTACATACCCTCAGCCATGAGGGTGAACTACTCCCTCCTCGTCATGGAGAGCGCCGGGATGATGAAGATGGCCACCGGTGAGGGTTCCCCCCTCGGCAGGTCTTGGAACAGGTCCCGATTGGTTTTGGTGGCTCTGAGGCTTGCGGCGGAAACTTCGATCTATCTTCTGTTCGGAAGTTTTAGGATCGTGGGTATATATGGGTGAAAGAAGTGCGTCGGTGGACGAAGGGGGCCACGAGGCAGGCGCGCCCGGTGGGTGGCGCCCCCACCTCGTGAGCACCTCCTTCTTTCTGACGTGCACTCCAAGTCCATCGGGTGGCTTTCCTTCCAAAAATAACTTCTCCAGTTGATTTCGTTCCGTTTTGACTCCGTCTGATATTCCTTTTCCTCGAAATACTGAAATAGGCATAAAACAACAAATTTGGGCTGGGCCTCCGGTTAATAGGTTAGTCCGAAAAGTAATATATAAGTGGAAAATAAAGCCCAATATTGCCTAAAACAGTAGATAATATAGCATGGAGCAATCAAAAATTATAGATACGTTGGAGACGTATCAGGCATCCCCAAGCTTAGTTCCTGCTCGTCCTTGAGTAGGTAAATGATAAAAAGACAATTTTTGATGCGGAGTGCTACTTGGAATAATTTCAATGTAATTCTTCTTACTTGTGGCATGAATGTTCAGATCCAAATGATTCAAAATAAAAGTTCATAATGATAAAAGAAATAGTAACACTTCAAGCATACTAATCAAAGTAATCATGTCTTCTCAAAATAGCATGGCAAAACAAAGTTCATCCCTACAAAATCATATAGTTAGGCTATGCTTCATTTTCGTCACACAAAGATGTTCCCAACTTCTATACCCCCGATGACAAGCCAAGAAATTGTTTCGTACTTAAATAATCTCAAACTTTTTCAACCTTCACGCAATACATGAGCGTGAGCCATGGATATAGCACTATGGGTGGAATAGAATATGATGATGGGGATTGTGTGGAGAAGACAAAAAAGGAGAAAGTCTCACATTGACGAGGATAATCAACAGGCTATGGAGATGCCCATCAATTGATGTCAACATGAGGAGTAGGGATTGCCATGCAACGGATGCACTAGAGCTAAGAATGCTCAACAAAATAAAACTAGTGGGCGTGCATCCAACTTGCTTGCTCATGAAGACCTAGGGCATTTGAGGAAGCCCATCGTAGGAATATACAAGCCAAGTTCTATAATGAAAAATTCCCACTAGTATGAAAAAGACAACTTATGAGACTCGCTATATGAAAAACATGGTGCTACTTTGAAGCACAATGTATGAGACTCACTACATGAAGAATAAGGTGCTACTTTGAAGCACAAGTGTGGAAAAAGAGATAGTAACATTGCCCTTTTTATTTTTTTTATTTTTTTGGGCCTTTTTATTTTCTTTTTGCCCTTTCTCTTTTTTTGAGCAATGCTCTAATAATGATGATCATCACACTTCTATTGATTACAACATAAGGATTACAACTCGAAACTAGAACAAGATATGACTATATGAATGCCGTCGGCGATGTACCGGGATGGTGCAATGAATCAAGAGTGACATGTATGAAAAATAATGCATGGTGGCTTTGCTACAAATACGATGTCAACTACATGATCATGCAATGGCAATATGACAAAAGTAAAGTATGTCATGATATGATGAACGGAACAGTGGAAAGTTGCATGGCAATATATCTCGGAATGGCTATGGAAATGCCATAATAGGTAGGTATGGTGGCTGTTTTGAGGAAGATATAAGGAGGTTTATGTGTGATAGAGTGTATCATATCACGGGGTTTGGATGCACCGGCGAAGTTTGCACCAACTCTTAATGTGAGAAAAGGCAATGCACGGTACCGAAGAGGCTAGCAAAGGCGGAAAGATAAAAGTGCATATAATCCATGGACTCAACATTAGTCAAAAGAACTCATATACTTATTGCAAAAATTTAGAAGTCATCAAAAATCAAGTACTACGCGCATGCTCCTAGGGGGATAGATTGGTAGGAAAATACCACCGCTCGTCCCCGACCGCCACTCATAAGGATGCACAAGCCAGGTACACTTCATGTTTCAAATTTGTTTCACAACTTTAACCATATGTGCATGCTACGGGACCTGCTAACTTCAACACAAGCATTCTTTAAATTCATAATCACCCAACTAGCATGACTTTAATATCACTACCTCCATATCTCAAAATAGTTATCAAGTATCAAACTTTTCTTAGTATTCTACACACTCATAAGAATTCTTACAAATCTTTTATGCTTAGCATATTAGGATTATTTAAACAAATTACCATGCTATTTAAGACTCCAAAAATAATATAAGTGAAGCATGATAGTTCATCTATTTCTTCAAAATAAAACCACCATTGTGCTCTAAAAGATATAAGTGAAGCACTAGAGCAAATGACAAACTACTCCGAAAGATATAAGTGAAGATCAATGAGTAGTCGAATAATTATGCAATTATCTGAAGACTCTCCCATTTAATAATTTCAGATCTTGGTATTTTATTCAAACAGCAAGCAAAGCTAAAGAAAACTACATTGCAAGGATAGCACAACTCATGTGAAGAAGCAAAAACTTAGGCTCAACCGATACTAACCGATAGTTGTTGAAGAAGAAAGGTGGGATGCCTGCCGGGGCATCCCCTAGCTTAGATGCTTGAGACTTCTTGAAATATTATCTCGGGGTGCCTTGGGCATCCCCAAGCTTGAACTTTTGTGTCTCCTTAATTCCTCTCATATCATGGTTTATCTTTTTATCAAAAGCTTCATTCACAACAAACTCAACAAGAACTCGTGAGATAGGTTAGTATAAACCAATGCAAAACCTTATCATTTTCTACTGTAACAAATCACTAACATTATTATTCAACATTGCATACTACATGCCTCTGCATATTTAATACTCCTATCCTTAAATAGAATCATTAAACAAGCAAACATATGCAAACAACGCAAACATAACAGCAATCTGCCAAAACAGTACAGTCTGTAAAGAATGCAAGAGTATCAATACTTCCCTAACTCCAAAAATTATGAACTAAAATTCCCACTGTAATAAATTTATCAGAGCTCAATATGCAAAAAGATTCAACATTATACCACTCTCTTACTTTTCTAGGGAATTTTTGCAACAACGGTAAACTTTCTGTTTTCAAACAGCAACATGTATACTAGCAAAACAAGCATGGCAAAGGCTATCCTTGACATTTTTATTGGAACTAAAGATGCAAAACATTATTATAAATAACAGCAAGCAAAAACTAACAAGAGAAAATGATGCTCCAAGCAAAACACATATCATGTGGTGAATAAAAATATAGCTCCAAGTAAAGTTACTGATGAACGAAGACGAAAGAGGGGATGCCTTCCGGGGCATCCCCAAGCTTAGGCTCTTGGTTGTCCTTGAATATTACCTTGGGGTGCCTTGGGAATCCCCAAGCTTAGGCTCTTGCCACTCCTTATTCCATAGTCCATCGAATCTTTACTCAAAACTTGAAAACTTCACAACACAAAACTTAACAGAAAACTCGTGAGCTCCGTTAGCGAAAGAAAACAAAACACCACTTCAAGGTACTGTAATAAACTCATTATTTAATTATATTGGTGTTAAACCTACTGTATTCCAAATTCTATATGGATTATAAACTATTTTACTAGCCATAGATTCATCAAAATAAGCAAACAACACAATGGAAACAGAATCTGTCAAAAACAGAACAGTCTGTAGTAATCTGTAACTAACGCAAACTTCTGGAACTCTAAAAATTCTAAAATAAATTGGTGAACCTGAGGAATTTGTCTAGTAATCATCTGCAAAAAGAATCAACTAAATAGCAATCTCCAGTAAAAAGTTGAATCTAATCTCGTGAGCGGTAAAGTTTCTGTTTTTTACAGCATGATCATAAAGACTTCACCCAAGTCTTCCCAAAGGTTCTACTTGGCACAAACACTAATTAAAACACAAAACCACATCTAAACAGAAGCTATATGGATTATTTATTACTAAACATAACCAAAAAGCAAGAAACTAAAATAAAATTGGGTTGCCTCCCAACAAGCGCTATCGTTTAACGCCCCTAGCTAGGCATTATGATTTCAATGATGCTCACATAAAAGATAATAATTGAAACATAAAGAGAGCATCATAAAGAATATGACTAGCACATTTAAGTATAACCCACTTCCTATGCATAGGGATTTTGTGAGCAAACAACTTATGGGAACAATAATCAACTAGCACAGGAAGACAAAACAAGCATAACTTCAAAACTTTAAGCCTATAGAGAGGAAACTTCATATTATTGCAATTCCTACAAGCATATATTACTCCCTCATAATAATTTTCAGTAGCATCATGAATGAATTCAACAATATAACCAGCACCTAAAGCATTCTTTTCATGATCTACTAGCATAGAAAATTTACTACTCTCCACATAAGCAAAATTCTTCTCATGAATAATAGTGGGAGCAAACTCAACAAAATAACTATCATGTGATTGAAAATTAAGATCAAGATGACAAGTTTCATGGTTATAATTGTTCTTTAAAGCATACGTGTCATCACAATAATCATCATAGATAGGAGGCATGCTTTCATCATAGTAAATTTGCTCATCAAAGCTTGGGGGACAAAAAATATCATCTTCATCAAACATAGCTTCACCAAGCTTGTGGCTTTGCATATCATTAGCATCATGGATATTCAAGGAATTCATACTAACAACATTGCAATCATGCTCATCATTCACATATTTTATGCCAAGCATTCTATGTAATTTTTCTTCTAGCACTTTGGCACAATTTTCCTTTCCATCATACTCACGAAAGATATTAAAAAGGTAAAGCGTATGAGACAAACTCAATTCCATTTTTTTGTAGTTTTCTTTTATAAACTAAACTAGTGCTAAAACAAGAAACAAAAAGATTTGATTGCAAGATCTAAATATATACCTTCACTTACCTAGCCTCCCCGTCAACGGCACCAGAAAAGAGCTTGATGTCTACTACACAACCTTCTTCTTGTAGACGTTGTTGGGCTTGCAAGTGCACAGGTTTGTATGACAGTAGCAAATTTCCCTCAAGTGGATGACCTAAGGTTTATCAATCCGCGGGAGGCGGAGGATGAAGATGGTCTCTCTCAAATAACCCTGCAACCAAATAACAAAGAGTCTCTTGTGTCCCCAACACACCCAATACAATGAAAAATTGTATAGGTGCACTAGTTCGGCGAAGAGATGGTGATACAAGTGCAATATGGATGGTAGATATAGGTTTTTGTAATCTGAAAATATAAAAACAGCAAGGTAACAAGTGGTATAAGTGAGCGTAAACGGTATTACAATGCTAGGAAACAAGGCCTAGGGTTCATACTTTCACTAGTGCAAGTTCTCTCAACAATAATAACATAATTGGATCACATAACTATCCCTCAACATGCAACAAAGAGTCACTCCAAATCCACTAATAGTGGAGAACAAACGTAGAGATTATGGTAGGGTACGAAACCACCTCAAAGTTATTCTTTCCAATCAATCCGTTGGGCTATTCCTATAAGTGTCACAAACAGCCCTAGAGTTCGTACTAGAATAACACCTTAAGATACAAATCAACCAAAACCCTAATGTCACCTAGATACTCCAATGTCACCTCAAGTATCCGTGGGCATGATTATACGATATGCATCACACAATCTCAATTCATCAATTCAACCAACACATAGAACCTCAAAGAGTGCCCCAAAGTTTCTACTGGAGAATCACGACGAAAACGTGTGCCAACCCATATGCATAGGTTCATGGGCGGAACCCGCAAGTTGATCACCAAAACATACATCAAGTGAATCACGTGATATCCCATTGTCACCACAGATACTCACGGCAAGACATACATCAAGTGTTCTCAAATCTTTAAAGACTCAATCCGATAAGATTACTTCAAGGGGAAAACTCAATTCATTACAAGAGAATAGAGGGGGAGAAGAAACATAAGATCCAACTACAATAGCAAAGCTCGGGATACATCAAGATCGTATCACCTCAAGAACACGAGAGAGAGAGAGAGAGAGATCAAACACATAGCTACTGGTACATACCCTCAGCCCCGAGGGTGAACTACTCCCTCCTCGTCATGGAGAGCGCCGGGATGATGAAGATGGCCACCGGTGAGGGTTCCTGATACGTCTCCAATGTATCTATAATTTATGAAGCATTCATGCTATATTACTATGTGTTTTGAAGGATTATGGGATTTATTATACACTTTTATATTATTTTTGGGACTAACCTATTAACCGGAGGCCCAGCCCAGATTTGCTGTTTTATGCCTATTTCAGTGTTTCGAGGAAAAGGAATATCAGACGGAGTCAAAACGGAACGGAATCAACTGGAGAAGTTAATTTTGGAAGGAAACCAACCTGATGGGCTTGGAGTGCACGCCAGGGGAGCCCCGAGCTGTCCACGAGGGTGGAGGGAACGCCCCTCCCCCTGGGCGCGCCCCCTGCCTCGTGGGGCCCCCATAGCTCCACCGACGTACCCCCTGCACCTATATATACCTACGTACCTAAAACTTCCAGAACATAAGATAGATCGGGAGTTCCGCCGCCGCAAGCCTCCAGAGCCATGAAAAAACTAACCGGGACCCCTTTCCGATACCCTGCCGAAGGGGGGATCCATCACTGGAGGCCATCTTCATCATCCCGGTGCTCTCCATGAGGGAGTAGTTCACCCTCGGGGCTGAGGGTATGTACCAGTAGCTATGTGTTTGATCTCTCTCTCTCGTGTTCTCTCTCGTATTCCTTGATGGCACGATCTTTATGTATCCCGAGCTTTGCTATTGTAGTTGGATCTTATGATGTTTCTCCCCCTCTACTCTCTTGTGATGAATTGAGTTTCCCCTTTGAAATTATCTTATCGAATTGAGTCTTTATGAGAACACTTGATGTATGTCTTGGTGATCAACTTGCGGGTTTCGTGACATTGGGAACCTATGCATAGGGGTTGGCACACGTTCTTGATTCTCCGGTAGAAACTTTGGGGCATCCTTGGAAGTATTTTTATGTTGGTTGGATGAATCTGAGATTGTATGATACATATCGTATAATCATGCCCACGGATACTTGAGGTGACAATGGAGTATCTAGGTGACATTAGGGTTTTGGTTGATTTGTATCTTAAGGTGTTATTCTAGTACGAACTATTTTATAGATCGATCCGAAAGAATAGCTTTGTGGTGGTTTCGTACCCGACCATAATCTCTACGTTTGTTCTCCGCTATAAGTGGCTTTGGAGTGACTCTTTGTTGCATGTTGAGGGCTTGTTATATGATCTATCTATGTTATTATTGTTGAGAGAACTTGCACTAGCGAAAGTATGAACCCTAGGCCTTGTTTCCTATCATTGCAATACCATTTACGCTCACTTTTACCGTTCGTTACCTAGCTGTTTTTATATTTTCAGTTTACAAAAACCTATATCTACCGTCCATATTGCACTTGTATCACCATCTCTTCGCCGAACTAGTGCACCTATACAATTTACCATTATATTGGGTGTGTTGGGGACACAAGAGACTTTTTGTTATTTGGTTGCAGGGTTGTTTGAGAGAGACCATCTTCCTCCTACGCCTCTCGCGGATTGATAAACCTTAGGTCATCCACTTGAGGGAAATTTGCTACAGTCCTACAAACCTGTGCACTTGCAGGTCCAACAACGTTTACAAGAAGAAGGTTGTGTAGTATACATCAAGCTCTTTTCTGGCGCCGTTGTCGGGGAGGCTTGGTAAGTGAAGGTATATCTTTCGATCTTGCAATCGAATCTTTTTGTTTCTTGTTTTAGCACTAGTCTAGTTTATAAAAGAAAATTACAAAAAAATGGAATTGAGTTTGTCTCATACGCTTCACCTTTTTAATATCTTTCGTGAGTATGATGGAAAGGAAAATTGTGCCAAAGTATTAGAAGAAGAAATCTATAAAATGTTTGGCACTAAATATGTGAATGATGAGCATGATTGCAATGTTGTTAGTATGAATTCCTTGAATATCCATGATGCTAATGATATGCAAAGCCACAAGCTTGGGGAAGCTATGTTTGATGAAGATGATATTTTTTGTCCCCCAAGTTTTGATGAGCAAATTTACTATGATGAAAGCATGCCTCCTATCTATGATGATTATTGTAATGACACCTATGCTATAAAGAATAATGATAACCATGAAACTTTTCATCTTGATCTTAATTTTCAATCAC
The DNA here is from genome assembly GCA_021437245.1 of Aegilops speltoides. Taxonomy (NCBI): domain Eukaryota; kingdom Viridiplantae; phylum Streptophyta; class Magnoliopsida; order Poales; family Poaceae; genus Aegilops; species Aegilops speltoides. The sequence continues at coordinate 83,660,112 of CM038146.1, read as the reverse complement.
ATGATAGTTATTTTGTTGAGTTTGCTCCCACTACTATTGATGAGAAGAATTTTGCTTATGTGGAGAGTAGTAAATTTTCTATGCTTGTAGATCATGAAAAGAATGCTTTAGGTGCTGGTTATATTGCTGAATTCATTCATGATGCTACTGGAAATTATTATGAGGGAGGAATATATGCCTGTAGGAATTGCAATAATATCAAGTTTCCTCTCCATGTGCTTAAAGTTTTGAAGTTATGCTTGTTTTACCTTCCTATGCAAGATGATTCTTGTTCCCATAAGTTGTTTGTTCACCAAATCCCTATGCATAGGAAGTGGGTTAGAATTAAATGTGCTAGTCATATTCTTCATGATGCTCTCTTTATGTTTCAATTCTTATCTTTTATGTGAGCATCATTGAAATCATAATGCCTAGCTAGGGGCGTTAAACGTTAGTGCTTGTTGGGAGGCAACCCAATTTTATTTTAGTTTCTTTCTTTTTGGTTCTGTTTAGGAATAAATAATCCATCTAGCTTGTATTTAGATGTGGTTTTAAGTTTTAATTAGTGTTTGTGCCAAGTAGAACCTTTGGGAAGACTTGGATAAAGTCTTTATGATTATGCTGTAAAAAACAGAAACTTTAGCGCTCACGAGATTAGCTAGAACTTTTTACTGGAGAGTGATATTTAGTTGATTATTTTTGCAGACGATTACTAGACAAATTCCTCAGGTCTACCAATTTATTTTAGAATTTTTAGAGTTCCAGAAGTTTGCGTTAGCTACAGATTACTACAGACTGTTCTGTTTTTGACAGATTCTGTTTTCATTGTGTTGTTTGCTTATTTTGATGACTCTATGGCTAGTAAAATAGTTTATAATCCATATACAAGTTGGAATACAGTAGGTTTAGCACCAATATAAATAAAGAATGAGTTCATTACAGTACCTTGAAGTGGTGTTTTGTTTTCTTTGGCTAACGGAGCTCACGAGTTCTGTTAATTTTTGTGTTGTGAAGTTTTCAAGTTTTGGGTAAGGATTCGATGGACTATGGAATAAGGAGTTGAAAGAGCCTAAGCTTGGGGATGCCCAAGGCACACCAAGGTAATATTCAAGGATAACCAAGAGCCTAAGCTTGGGGATGCCCCGGAAGGCATCCCCTCTTTGTCTTCGTTCATCGGTAACTTTACTTGGAGCTATATTTTTATTCACCACATGATATGTGTTTTGCTTGGAGCGTCCTTTTATTTTGTTAGTATTTGCTTGCTGTTATTTATATTAGTGTCTTGCATCTCTAGTTTCAATAAAAAAGTCAAGGATAGCCTTTGCCATGCTTATTTTGCTAGTTTACATGTTGCTGTTTGAAAACAGAAAGTTTACCGCTGTTGCAAAAATTCTCTTGAAAAGTCAGAGAGTGATATAATGTTGAAACTTTTTGCATATAAAGCTCTGATTTATTACAGTGGGAGTTTTAGTTCACAATTTTTGGAGTTAGGGAAGTATGATGAATCTTGCATTCTTTACAGACTGTATTGTTTTGGCAGATTGCTGTTATGTTTGCATTGTTTGCATATGTTTGCTTGTTTAATGATTCTATTTAAGGATAGGAGTATTAAATATGCAGAGGCATTTAGTATGCAATGTTGAATAATAATGTTAGTGATTTGTTACAGTAGAAAATGATAAGGTTTTGCATTGGTTTATACTAACCTATCTCACGAGTTCTTGTTGAGTTTGTTGTGAATGAAGCTTTTGATAAAAAGAGAAACCATGATATGAGAGGAATTAAGGAGACACAAAAGCTCAAGCTTGGGGATTCCCAAGGCACCCCAAGATATTATTTCAAGAAGCCTCAAGCATCTAAGCTTGGGGATGCCCCCGTTGGCATTCCACCTTTCTTCTTCAACAACTATCGGTTAGTATCAGTTGACCCTAAGTTTTTGCTTCTTCACATGATGTGTGCTATCCTTGAAATGTAATTTTATTTTGTTTTGCTTGCTGCTTGAATACAATACCAAGATCTGGAATTCTTAAATGAGAGAGAGTCTTCACATAGTTGCATAATTATTTAGCTACTCATTGATCTTCACTTATATCTTTTTGGAGTAGCTTTTCATTTACTCGTGTGCTTCACTTATATCCTATGAGTAAATTGTTGAATGAATTGATTGTCATAAATCTAAAATTATATATGTTTCATTTGATTATTCCATGGGGAGTAATGACTTCACATCTAAGAAGTAGAGGTTGTAAATTTTTTGACAGTTAGCAAGCATTGTATTAGTCATTTGAACAATTCATGAAAGAATATTGAAGGAAGAGAGATTTCACATATAAATATATTATCATAGACATCTTTCATAATTGGGAGCACTCATTAAGTATGACATGCTAAAGAGTTGATGTTGGACAAGGAAGACAACGTAATGGGTTATGTTTTCTCGCATCTCAGTTAAAGTATGTTGTCACGGATCATTCAAACATGTTGAGCTTGCCTTTCCCCCTCATGCTAGCCAAAATTCCTAGCACCAAGTAGAGATACTACTTGTGCTTCCAAATATCCTTAAACCCAGTTTTGCCATGAGTGTCCACCATACCTACCTATATGCGGTATTTACCTGCCGTTCCAAGTAAATTTGCATGTGCCAAACTCTAAACCTTCAAATTATAATCTGTTTTGTATGCGAAATTGCTCATGTAGCAACTAGGGGCTGTCAGTGTCTTCCATGCTAGGTGGGTTATTCTCAAGAGGAGTGGACTCCGCTCCTCATTCACGAGAAAGTGGCGGTAACCGGGATGCCCAGTCCCATGATCTAAAAAGATCAAAGCAAATCAAAACAATTAAACAAAACTCCCCCAGGATTGTTGTTAGTTGGAGGCACTCGTTGTTTCGAGCAAGCCATGGATTGATGCTTGTTGGTGGTTGGGGGAGTATAAATTTTTACCATTCTGTTTGGGAACCGCCTATAATGTATGTAGTATGGAAGATATTGGGAACTCTTGGTTGTTATGTTGACAATGAGATCATACCTCTCAAAATTATTTATCTCTATTTTAAGATTGAGCTCTGGCACCTCTGCAAATCCCTGCTTCCCTCTGTGAAGGGCCTATCTTTTACTTTATGCAAGAGTCGAGGTGATCTTCACCTCTCCCTTTTTCATTTTATCCTTTGGCAAGCACTTCATGGTGGGGTGATCCTGATATATATATCCAATTGGATGTACGTTAGCATGAACTATTATTGTTGACATCACCCAAAGGTGAATACGTGTGGAGGCAACATTATAAGCCCCAATCTTTCTCTATGTTTGATTAAAACTTCATAACCACAAGTATTGCGTGAGTGTTAGCAATTGTAGAAGACTATATGATAGTTGAGTATGTGGAGTTTGCTATTCCTGAAAATAAGATGAACTGCAATTGTTTTGATGACTAAGAATGAAGTTTGCTAGTTTTCAAGAATGTTTATGGTCTATGCCTTGATATGTGAATTGCTTGTCACTTTATCGTGAGAAGTTTTATGAGATGAACTACTGTTATGACATATAATCATCCTAGAAAAGGTGATTGAAATTATCGTTGATCAAACTTGTGCACCTCTAGCATTCACACTTCATAAATTCTTTCTTTATCATTTACCTACTCGAGGACGAGTAGGAATTAAGCTTGGGGATGCTGATACGTCTCCAACGTATCTATAATTTATGAAGCATTCATGCTATATTACTATGTGTTTTGAAGGATTATGGGCTTTATTATACACTTTTATATTATTTTTGGCACTAACCTATTAACCGGAGGTCCAGCCCAGATTTGCTGTTTTATGCCTATTTCAGTGTTTCGAGGAAAAGGAATATCAGACGGAGTCAAAACGGAATGAAATCAACTGGAGAAGTTAATTTTGGAAGGAAACCAACCTGATGGGCCTAGAGTGCATGCCAGGGGAGCCCCGAGCTATCCACGAGGGTGGAGGGTGCGCCCCTCCCCCTGGGCACGCCCCCTGCCTCGTGGGGCCCCCGTAGCTCCACCGACGTACCCCCTGCAACTGTATATACCTACGTACCGTAAAACTTCCAGAACAGAAGATAGATCGGGAGTTCCGCCGCTGCAAGCCTCCAGAGCCATGAAAAACCAATCGGTACCCCTTTCCGGTACCCTGCCGGAGGGGGGATCCATCACCGAAGGCCATCTTCATCATCCCGGCGCTCTCCATGACGAGGAGGGAGTAGTTCACCCTCGGGGCTGAGGGTATGTACCAGTAGCTATGTGTTTGATCTCTCTCTCTCTCTCTCTCTCGTGTTCTCTCTCGTGTTCCTCAATGGCACGATCTTGATGTATCCCGAGCTTTGCTATTGTAGTTGGATCTTAAGATGTTTCTCCCCCTCTACTCTCTTGTGATGAATTGAGTTTCCCTTTTGAAGTTATCTTATCGGATTGAGTCTTTATGAGAACACTTGATGTATGTCTTGGTGATCAACTTGCGGGCTTCGTGACATTGGGAACCTATGCATAGGGGTTGGCACACGTTCTTGATTGTCCGGTAGAAACTTTAGGGCATTCTTTGAAGTACTTTTATGTTGGTTGGATGAATCTGAGATTGTGTGATACATATCGTATAATCATGCCCACGGATACTTGAGGTGACAATGGAGTATCTAGGTGACATTAGGGTTTTGATTGATTTGTATCTTAAGGTGTTATTCCAAGATTTAACTCTTTTATAGATCGATCCGAAAGAATAGCTTTGTGGTGGTTTCGTACCCGACCATAATCTATACGTTTGTTCTCCGCTATTAGTGGCTTTGGAGTGACTCTTTGTTGCATGTTGAGGGCTTGTTATATGATCTATCTATGTTATTATTGTTGAGAGAACTTGCACTAGCGAAAGTATGAACCCTAGGCCTTGTTTCCTATCATTGCAATACCGTTTACCCTCACATTTACCGTTCATTACCTTGCTGTTTTTATATTTTCAGTTTACAAAAACCTATATCTACCGTCCATATTGCACTTGTATCACCATCTCTTCGCCGAACTATTGCACCTATACAATTTACCATTGTATTGGGTGTGTTGGGGACACAAGAGACTTTTTGTTATTTGGTTGCGGGGTTGTTTGAGAGAGACCATCTTCCTTCTATGCCTCTCGCGGATTGATAAACCTTAGGTCATCCACTTGAGGGAAATTTGCTACTGTCCTACAAACCTGGGCACTTGCAGGCCCAACAACGTCTACAAGAAGAAGGTTGTGTAGTAGACATCAGTTCCCCCCTCCGGCAGGGTGCCGGAACAGGGTCCCGATTTGTTTTTGGTGGCTACAGAGGCTTGCGGCAGCGGAACTCCTGATCTATCTTCTGTTCTGGAAGTTTTAGGATACATGGGTATATATGGGTGAAAGGAGTACGTCGGTGGACTGAAGGGGGGCCACGAGGCAGGGGGCGCGCCCCAGGGGGGTGGGCGCTCCCCCCACCCTTGTGAGCACCTCCCTTCTTTCCTGACGTGCAATCCAAGTCCATCGGGTGGCTTTCCTTCCAAAAATAACTTCTCAAGTTGATTTCGTTCCATTTTGACTCCGTCTGATATTCCTTTTCCTCGAAATACTGTAATAGGCATAAAACAACAAATCTGGGCTGGGCCTCCGGTTAATAGGTTAGTCCCAAAAGTAATATAAAAGTGGAAAATAAAGCCCAATATTGCCTAAAACAGTAGATAATATAGCATGGAGCAATCAAAAATTATAGATACGTTGGTGTAGGACCTTGAAGTATTTCTAGAGGGGGGGTGATTAGACTACTTGACCAATAAAAACTTAACCTTTTCCCAATTTTAGACTTTGGTAGATTTTAGCTATCTTTGAACAAGTCAAGCAATCTTCACACAATTCAAGCAAGCATGCAAAGAGTATATTGGCAGCAGAAATTAAAGCATGCAACTTGCAAGAATGTAAAGGGAAGGGTTTGGAGGATTCAAACGCAATTGAAGACACGGATGTTTTTGTTGTGGTTCCGATAGGTGGTGCTATCATACATCCACGTTGATGGGGACTTCAACCCACAAAGGGTAACGGTTGCGGGAGTCCACGGAGGGCTCCACCCACGAAGGGTCCACGAAGAAGCAACCTTGTCTATCCCAATATTGGCCGTCGCCCACGAAGGACTTGCCTCACTAGTGGTAGATCTTCACGAAGTAGGCAATCTCCTTGCCCTTACAAACTCCTTGGTTCAACTCCACAATCTTGTCGGAGGCTCCCAAGTGACACCTAGCCAATCTAGGAGACACCACTCTCCAAGAAGTAACAAATGGTGTGTATATGATGAACTCCTTGCTCTTGTGCTTCAAATGATAGTCTCCCCAACACTCAACTCTCTCTCACAGGATTTGGATTTGGTGGAAAGAAGATTTGAGTGGAAAGCAACTTGGGGAAGGCTAGAGATCAAGATTTATGTGGATGGAATGGAATATCTTGGCCTCAACACATGAGTAGGTGGTTCTCTCTCAGAATTGGTAAGTTGGAAGTGTAGGTTTGTTCTGATGGCTCTCTCCACGAATGAGAGGATGTGGAGGGGTATATATAGCCTCCACACAAAATCTAACCGTTACACACAATTTACCAAACTGGGTGGGACCGAATCAACAAACTCGGTCGTACCGATTTAGTAAACCTAGTGACCGTTAGGGTTTTCGGTGGGACTGACATGCATCTCGGTAGGACCGATATGGTTAGGGTTAGGGCATAACGTAATCTCGGTGAGACCGATTACACAAACTCGGGGAGACCGATTTTGGTAATTACCTAACCACAGAGTTGGTCAGGTAAACTCGGTGGGACAGATTCGCTCTTTCGGTGAGACCAAAAAGTCACGAAAGGGAAACAGAGAGTTTACATTGCAATCTCGGTGGGACCGATCGCTCATTTCGGTTAGACCGAAACGTTACGAAGGGAAACAGAGAGATTACAATCCCATCTCGGTGAGACCGAGATCCCTATCGGTGAGACCGATTTGCCTAGGGTTTGTGGCAGTGGCTATGACATTTGAACTCGGTGGCGCCGAATAGAAAGAATCGGTGGGGCCGAGTTTGACTTTAGGTTTAGGTCATATGTGGATGTGAGAAAGTAGTGGAGGGTTTTGGAGCATATCACTAAGCACATGAAGCAAGAGGCTCATTAAACAACACCTCATCCCTCCTTGATAGTATTGGCTTTTCCTATAGACTCAATGTGATCTTGGATCACTAAAATGTAAAATGTAGAGTCTTGAGCTTTTGAGCTTGAGCCAATCCTTTGTCCTTAATATTTTGAGGGATCCACTTTCATCATCCATGCCATGCCAATCATTGAGCTTTCCTGAAATATTCGTCTTGGAATAGCAATAGCTCAATGAGCTATATGTTGTTATGAATTACCAAAACCACCTAGGGATAGTTGCACTTTCAATCTCCCCCTTTTTGGTAATTGATGACAACATATAGATCAAAGCTTCGACAAATGATAATAAAGTTGAAAAACATCGTCGCTTTGAGAAGTATGTGATAAGCAAGAGCTCCCCCTAAATTTGTGCATATTTTAAGATTTGCTTTGGACTGCAAATGCACAAGAAATTAGGCTCATGGGTTACTCTTCCATGTCACATACATCTTGGTGGAGCGCTCAAAATAATAAAGATTGAATACATGCACTCATCACCAAGCACAGTGAATGACCATATAAGGATAAATAAGATAATATCATATCAAGCATAAGTGTAGCTTATGATCAAACACATGACCATCAATGTCTCACAGGTAAAAGCATAGTATCTCAAGCAATCAAAAAGCAAATAAAGTTCAACCAAGAAGACAAGAGAGAACAAAAGCAAAAGAACAAAAGCAAATCTTTCTCTCTCTCTCTCGAAGCCTATGATCTATACATTTTTCTCCCCCTTTGGCAACAAGTTACCAAAAAGTTCCTAGAAAACGCATAGGACTATGTCGTCTCTCAGGCTTGGTCTTCTGGTGGTGGTGTAGAGAGGACTCCAAGGACGAAGGCCTCAGTAGACGTGGTAGGAGCTGAAGGAGTTGGTGCTGGAGCTGTAGCTGGAGCTGAAGAAGTGGCTCTGGTGTCTGTCACTGGCACTGCAGCTGACCTCTGAGCTCTAGGCACTCTGGCAAATGCCTCAGTTGTTGTCTTGCCCTTCCTCTCCTGCATATCATCTTGTAGCTGCTCCCCAGCTGACTGAATCTCAGTCACTTTGACATCAAGATCATAGAATTTTTGTTCCATGATTCTCTCCAGGCTCTCCTTGTTTTGAGTTAGGGTGGCCAACCCTTCTCAATCCGCAGAGTTGATGCTATCAAGTAACCAAGTTGCTCCTGCTTGTTCTTCAGAAAGTACTCAGATGCCTCTGCTAGAGTGAGCATCTTGGCAGCCTTCTCTTGCCTTGCCTTCTCCTTCCTCTCTCGAGCTTGTACTGATGATGGTTCATTCTCAGTCATGACAACTCGATTGTCCTCAAATTCAGGATAGAGAACCATGTGTTCCTTATCCAACAGATACTTCCCTGTGCCCATCTTCGAGTTAATCAACTCCTGAATCTGTGGGGCATATCCACATCTCCTCTTCTAGTCTGCTGCTGTCCTCTTAATAGTCTCAACTATGAGGCTCATGACCTTGAATTTCTGAGGTACATCAAAAATGTGAAGCAAATTGATTGCATGCCCTCTGATCATGTTGTGGTCACCTGATTTGGGCAACAGAGTATGCCTTAAGATCCAATTGATCGTAGGAAGCCCTGACAACAAAAAATGGACTGATCCAAACTTGAAAGTCTCAAGTGCATCATTTGGGATCTCCTTGTACATCTGTGACATTGAGTTGTGACCCATCTTCTTCTTGGCATAAATGTCCAAGTCATCTTCACTTTCCTTTGGGGCATTGATCAGACTTGCCCATTCCTCTATGGTTGACTGGTATCTCGTTCCTTCTGACATCCAAACTATCCTGCCATCCGGATAGAAGTGTGCTGTGGAGTAGAATTGCATAATGAGCTCGTCATTCAAGTTTGTGAGCTTCTGCCCAATAAAATCTGCAACTCCACATGCGCTGAAGTTGTCATATACTCCAGGATAGTGTTTTGCATTCTCCTGAATGTAGGTCCAGTCGACCCACCTCATATCACAAACTATGGGCTTCTTATCTAATAAGATGGTCTCATAGAAGTCCTGCTGCTCCTTGGTGTGGAACCTGTAATCTACAGCAGTCCTTCTCCTGGTGGCATATGGATCTGCCTCTCTCCATAGCCTCAACCCTAGATCTCTCCTGATCTTCATGTTCTCAGCCACATGATGAGCATCATTGTGGTCTGGAATCTTGGGTTTGAGCTTCCTTAGGACCTGCCCTTCTTCATCTTCCTCGGCATCAACCTCTGGCATTGGGGCCTTGTTCTTTTCAGCTGCAGGTATGCTCCTGGTATTTCTCTTAGGTGCACTCTTGGGCTTGGTGGCAGCTTTGGGCTTTGAAGTTGCAGCCCCTGATTTGATAGCATCACCCATTAGCTTTTGTGCCTTGGGTGCTGGTTCAGCAACCTCTTCTTCTTCCTCCTCTTCCATCATGGAAGGCTTTCCAATCACTCTAGCCATGGTCTTCTTGACCCTTTCCTTCCTTTTCTTTCCTTCAGCAGCAGCAGGCTCTTTGGGGTGGGATTCCAAAGAAGCTTGAGTAGAGACTCTGGCTTTGGACATTGGTTGTCTACCTGCTGGCCTTTTGATCTTCAATCCAGGCTTAACTGCTGTTGAGCTGTACTCCCTCTTGAGCACTTTCTTCTTTGAGCTTGCCTCATCCTCAACTGCCACATAATCCTCATCCTCATACTCTGAGGTCTTCTTCTTCCTTGTCCTTGTGGAAGCCTTGGGAAAATTGCTGGGAGTGCTTATGCTCCCCTCATCTGAGCTGCTTAAGGGACTAGTGCCCTCAATCAATTGGATCTGCTCTTCTGATTTGTTCTGGCTGTCACTTTGGTCTGACATGCTGCTCACACTCACTGCTGACCCTGTGAATAGTTATAGATGAGGTAGAGTGGATGAGCATCACAAAATGCAGAGATTTTTGCAACAGAATGATTAAAAAAACTTAGTTTTAGTTTCCCACTGAAAGCATTTCGGATCTACCGATTTTCAAACTCGGTGATACCGAAGCAGTTTTGGAACCTAAACTAGTGAACTCGGTCAGACCGAGTCACAGTTCAGTGTCACCGAGACTGCTAGGGTTTCACAAAGTTTAAAAAATCGGTCACACCGATTAGCAATTCTCGGTCAGACCGAGACTTACTAGTGCAATGGCGTTAGCCAAAATCGGTGGGACCGAGTTTTTCAACACGGTGGGTCCGAGATGGTTTCGGCGGAAACCTAACCCTAAATTTTTGAATCACAACTATTCTAAGGATTGATTTGACTGGATAGGAGTGTTTCAATCGTGGCAAGATGCATAACGAACACAATGTGCTGAGAATCAGACGAGGAAAGCATTGTGATCGAGTTCATACCCTAGTTCGGCGGGAACTCGCTACGGCGGCAACGACGGAGAAGAATTCCGTTGACAGCGGCGGAGACCAGCGATAGGAGGCGGCTGGCAACAAAGTCGATGATCCGTAGACCTTGTTGGCAGAGCGAGCTATGCGCGGGCAAGGAGTTTCAGAGAAAGTTTTCCAAATTTTGCCCGTGTGAATATATAGCCCGACACTGTCGGTGTGACCGAGTGGTTCAACTCGGCGTGGCACCGAGATGCATAACTGTTAACAGTTACAGCAAGTTGGTGTGACCGAAAAGTACAAATCGGTTGCACCGAGATGAAAACCTAGATCAACTCTGTAATCTTGGTATGACCGAAATGGAGGAATCGGTCAGACCAAAAATCACAAGGAAGTTTTGGAAGTTTAAGTCTATGACGAATCGGGGACTCCGAGTGCTCCTCACATAGAGTGGTTCGAATCTGACTTGATCAAATTTTGTGATGTATCATGAATAGAGTTTGAGACGAGAAAAGCATAGATAGCTAGAGAAGGTTCTTAGGCATTCTTGTCCATCCCCTTGGCCAAAGAAAAAGAAGCCAATCAATCAAAACAACAAGTGGATGTCCTCAAATGAGTAAAATATGCAACCAACATGCTCACACAATAAAATGGCAAATGAAATATGTGACAAAGCATGCACAACCAATTCTAGCATCTATCAAACAATTGGCGATGACTAGGTCATCTATATATGAGTATATTGACTTAGGAGTCAAATGAGAACATTTGATCATAGGTCATACTCATCGTTTAAGCTCAAGTGGGGTTACCACTTTTACATAAAGCATTTATATGTTCACATCATTAGAGTTGCTTTGACTCAATTCTTAGAGTTAAGCTCCCCCTAGATGTGAGATCCCCCTTAGAGGGATGAACTAACCTTGGGTTTTGTTGATGATGACTTCATGTAGGTGTTGAAGATGTGGATGCTCAATGTTGATGTAGATCTTTTGGAGCAATCCTTCGGAGTGAGTTGCACTTTCAATACCTACATGGGTTAGTCCCACAAGGAACAAACAAGAATATCCATAGACATAGAGTGATGCACACACAAAATGATGTCCATGAAAACATTAAGTTACCTTGTCCCTTGCCTTACCAACATGAGGGTTTGTGACTCCTTGAACTAGTGCAAGATATGGAAGTTGATTGCACTTGTCCTTGCCATAATGATATGAGTGAATAATGTTGGCAGAGTCTCCCTCAAGAACTCTCTAGTTCTTCTTCTTCGGGATCCACACCATCTTGATGGGAATCCTTGGTGTAGTAGTTGTACTTGATGAAGTAGAACTTGACGTAGTCTTGGGAACCCACTTGACCAAGGCCTTAGGTGCTTCTTCAAATGCATCAATCTCCTCTTGAAGCTTGTCCTTGCCTTTGTTCTTGTGGTCTTGTGGTGGAAGATCATCTTGTGCTTGTGTTCCCTTGAAGGAAGTAGGATCATACTTCTCTTGTTGAGGAACAAACTTCATCTTGGGGTATTGATCTTCTTCCCACTCAACTCCATTGGCATCGAACTTTCGTTCAAAACCAACAGCTTGATTCTTCCGGTGCCTTCCTTGCTTGCGTACAATTTCCTCGAATTGCTTACTCCCGGCAAGGCTCTTGTATACACCCTTATCTATAATTCCCTTCAATAAGCTGTTTTCTTGCTCAAGTGTAACTTGGCTAAGAGGATCATTAGTGGGATCAAGAGAACTACTAGAAGCAACAAAATTGGATTTAGCATTATTATTGTTACTACTAGAGGAAGAATCTTTCTTGTTCTTGTTACTAGACTTGACTTGAGGCATGTAAGTAGATAAGAGTAAACGCTTGGCAATGTAAGAAGAAATTTTCTTACGGAGATCATCATTGATTGCCTTTAAGAACTCATGATCTTGCTCAAGATTGAGCTTTTCAAAGCGTAACTTCTCATAATCCCTTAAAAGTTCTCGATGATCTTCAAAGATAGTTTCATGAGCTAACTTAAGAGTGTTTAGTTCTTTAGTTAGATGCTCAATCTTCTCCTTATCATTGTCATTCGTTTCAACTTGATTAGCATGATTAATTGACGTTTCATCATAGTATTCATCACTAGAGTTGTCAACAAGTAAATCATTGTTGGGGAACGTAGTAATTTCAAAAAAATTCCTACGCACACGAAAGATCATGGTGATGATATAGCAACGAGAGGGGAGACTGTTCGTCCACGTACCCTCGTAGACCATAAGCGGAAGCGTTAGCACAACGCGGTTGATGTAGTCGTACGTCTTCACGATCCGACCGATCCAAGCACCGAATGTACGGGGCCTACGAGTTCAGCACACATTCAGCTCGATAACGATCTCCGGCCTCTGATCCAGCCGAGCTTCGGAGATGAGTTCCGTCAGCACGATGGCGTGGTGATGATGATGATGTTCTACCGGCGCAGGGCTGCGCCTAAACTCCGTGACGATATGACCGAGGTGGAATATGGTGGAAGGGGGCACCGCACACGGCAAAGGAATGATCCGTAGATCAACTTGTGTGTCTATGGGGTGCCCCCCGCCCCCGTATGTAAAGGAGCCAGGGGGAGGAGGCCGCCGGCCAAGGAGGGCGCGCCAAGGGGGGAGTCCTACTCCCACCGGGAGTAGGACTCCCTCTTTCCAAGTAGGAGTAGGAGAAGGGGGGAAAGAGGAGGAAGAGGAGAAGGAAAGGGGGGGGCGCCGCCCCCCTTCCCTTGTCCTATTCGGACTAGGAAGAGGAGGGGGGCGCGGCCCCCTCCTGCCTCCTTCCCTCTTCTCCCTCGAGGCCCATGTAGGCCCAATAACCCCCCGGGGGGTTCCGGTAACCTCCCGGTACTCCGGTAAAATGCCGATTTCACCCGAAACTATTCCGATGTCCAAACATAGGCTTCCAATATATCAATCTTTATGTCTCGACCATTTCGAGACTCCTCGTCATGTCCGTGATCACATCCGGGACTCCGAACAAACTTCGGTACATCAAAACTTATAAACTCATAATAAAACTGTCATCGAAACGTTAAGCATGCGGACCCTACGGGTTCGAGAACTATGTAGACATGACCTAGAACCATTCTCGGTCAATAACCAATAGCGGGACCTGGATGCCCATATTGGTTCCTACATATTCTACGAAGATCTTTATCGGTCAAACCGCATAACAACATATGTTGTTCCCTTTGTCATCGGTATGTTACTTGCCCGAGATTTGATCGTCGGTATCCAATACCTAGTTCAATCTCGTTACCGGCAAGTCTCTTTACTCATTACATAATACATCATTCCGTAACTAACTCATTAGCTACATTGCTTGCAAGACTTATACTGATGTGCATTACTGAGAGGGCCCAGAGATACCTCTCCGACAATCGGAGTGACAAAACCTAATCTCGAAATACGCCAACTCAACATGTACCTTCGGAGACACCTGTAGTACTCCTTTATAATCACCCAGTTACGTTGTGACGTTTGGTAGTACCAAAAGTGTTCCTCCGTAAACGGAGTTGCATAATTCTCATAGTTACGGAACATGTATAAGTCATGAAGAAAGCAATAGCAGAATACTAAACGATCAAGTGCTAGGCTAACGGGATGGGTCATGTCAATCACATCATTCTTCTAATGATGTGATCCCACTAATCAAATGACAACACATGTCTATGGTTAGGAAACATAACCATCTTTGATTAATGAGCTAGTCAAGTAGAGGCATACTACTGACTATAGTTTTGTCTATGTATTCACACATGTATCATGTTTCCGGTTAATACAATTCTAGCATGAATAATAAACATTTATCATGATATGAGGAAATAAATAATAACTTTATTATTGCCTCTAGGGCATATTTCCTTCAGTCTCGCACTTGCACTAGAGTCAATAATCTAGATTGCATAGTAATGATTCTAACACCCATGGAGTCTTGGTGCTGATCATGTTTTGCTCATGAGAGAGGCTTAGTCAACGGGTCTGCAACATTCAGATCCGTATGTATCTTGCAAATCTCTATGTCTCCCACTTGGACTAGGTCCCGAATGGAATTGAAGCGTCTCTTGATGTGCTTGGTCCTCTTGTGAAATATGGATTCCTTTGCCAAGGCAATTGCTCCAGTATTGTTACAGAAGATTTTCATTGGTCCCGATGCACTAGGTATGACACCTAGATCGGAAATGAACTCCTTCATCCAGACTCCTTCATTTGCTGCTTCAGAAGCAGCTATGTACTCCGCTTCACATGTAGACCCCGCCACGACGCTTTGTTTAGAACTGCACCAACTTATAGCTCCACCGTTTAATATAAACACGTATCCGGTTTGCGATTTAGAATCGTCCGGATCGTGTCAAAGCTTGCATCGGCGTAACCATTTACGACTAGCTCTTTGTCACCTCCATATCGAGAAACATATCCTTAGTCCTTTTCGGTATTTCAGATGTTCTTGACTGCTGTCCAGATGATCCATTCTGGATTACTTTGGTACCGTCTGCCAAGCTTATTGCTAAGCATACGTCAGTCTGGTACACAGATTGCATACATGATAGAGCCTATGGCTGAAGCATAGGAACATCTTTCATTTTCTCTCTATCTTCTGCTGTGGTCGGGCATTGAGTTTGACTCAACTTCACACCTTGTAGCACGAGCAAGAATCCTTTCTTTGCTCGATCCATTTTGAACTTTTTCAAAATTTTGTCAAGGTATGTGCTTTGTGAAAGTCCTATTAAGCGTCTTGATCTATCTCTATAGATCTTGATGCCCAATATGTAAGCAGCTTCACCGAGGTCTTTCATTGAAAAACTTTTATTCAAATATCCCTTTATGCTATCCAGAAATTGTATATCATTTCCAATTAATAATATGTCATCTACATATCAAACTAGAAATGCTACAGAGCTCCCACTCACTTTCTTGTAAATACAGGCTTCTCCAAAAGTCTGTATAAAACCATATACTTTGATCACACTATCAAAACGTTAATTCCAACTCCGAGATGCTTGCACCAGTCCATAAATGGATCGCTGGAGCTTGCATACTTTGTTAGCACCTTTTGGATCAACAAAACCTTCTGGCTGCATCATATATAATTCTTCTTCTAGAAATCCATTCAAGAATGCAGTTTTGACATCCATTTGCCAAATTTCATAATCATGAAATGCAGCAATAGCTAACATGATTCGGACAGACTTAAGCATCGCTACGGGTGAGAAAGTCTCATCGTAGTCAACCCCTTGAACTTGTCGAAAACCTTTCGCAACAAGTCGAGCTTTATAGACAGTTACATTACCATCAGCGTCAGTCTTCTTCTTAAAGATCCATTTATTCTCAATGGCTTGCCGATCATCGGGCAAGTCAACCAAAGTCCTTACTTTGTTTTCATACATGGATCCCATCTCAGATTTCATGGCCTCTAGCCATTTTGCGAATCTGGGCTCATCATCGCTTCCTCATAGTTCGTAGGTTCATCATGGTCAAGTAACATGACTTCCGAATAGGATTATCGTACCACTCGTGCGAGATCTTACTCTGTAGACCCACGAGGTTCAAGAGAAACTTGATCTGAAGTTTCATGATCAATATCATTAGCTTCCTCACTGATTGGTGTAGTTGTCACGGAACCGGTTCTTGTGATGAACTACTTTCAATAAGGGAGTAGATCTGATTATCTCATCAAGTTCTACTTTCCTCCCACTCACTTCCTTCGAGAGAAACTCCTTCTCTAGAAAGGATCCGAATTTAGCAACGAAAATTTTGCCCTTAGATCTGTGATAGAAGGTGTACCCAATAGTCTCCTTTGGGTATCCTATGACGACACATTTCTCCGATTTGGGTTCGAGCTTATCTGGTTGAAGTTTCTTCACATAAGCATCGCAGCCCCAAACTTTAAGAAACGACAACTTTGGTTTCTTGCCAAACCACAGTTCATAAGGCGTCGTTTCAACGGATTTTGATGGTGCCCTATTTAATGTGAATGCGGCCGTCTCTAAAGCATAACCCCAAAATGATAGCGGTAAATCGGTAAGAGACATCATAGATCGTACCATATCAAGTAAAGTACGATTACGACGTTCGGATACACCATTTCGTTGTGGTGTTCCAGGTGGCGTGAGTTGCGAGACTATCCCGTATTGTTTCAAGTGTAGACCAAACTCGTAACTCAAATATTCTCCTCCACGATTAGATCGTAGAAACTTTATTTTCTTATTACGATGATTTTCCATTTCACTCTGAAATTCTTTGAACTTTTCAAATGTTTCAGACTTGTGTTTCATTAAGTAGATATACCCATATCTGCTCAAATCATCTGTGAAAGTGAGAAAATAACGATATCCGCCACGAGCCTCAACATTCATCGGACCACATACATCTGTATGTATGATTTCCAACAAATCTGTTGCTCTCTCCATAGTACCGGAGAACGGCGTTTTAGTCATCTTGCCCACAAGGCACGGTTTGCAAGTAGCAAGTGATTCATAATCAAGTGATTCCAAAAGCCCATCAGTATGGAGTATCTTCATGCGCTTTACACCGATATGACCTAAACGGCAGTGCCACAAATAAGTTGCACTATCGTTATCAACTCTGCATCTTTTGGTTTCAACACTATGAATATGTGTATCACTACTATTGAGATTCAATAAAAACAGACCATTCTTCAAGGGTGCATGACCATAAAAGATATTACTCATATAAATAGAACAACCATTATTCTCTGATTTAAATGAATAACCGTCTCGCATCAAACAAGATCCAGATATAATGTTCATGCTCAACGCCGCACGAAATAACAATTTTTAGGTCTAATACTAATCCCGATGGTAGATGTAGAGGTAGCGTGCGACCGCGATCACATCGACTTTGGAACCATTTCCCACGCGCGCGTCACCTCGTCCTTAGCTAATCTTTGCTTAATCCGTAGTCCCTGTTTTGAGTTGCAAATATTAGCAATGAACCAATATCAAATACCCAGTGCTCTGCGAGCATTAGTAAGGTACACATCAATAACATGTATATCACATATACCTTTGTTCACTTTGCCATCCTTCTTGTCCGCCAAATACTTGGGGCAGTTCCGCTTCGATGTCCGTCTACTTGCGGTAGAAGCACTCGATTTGTGCTTAGGTCCGGACTTGGGTTTCTTCTCTTGAGCGGCAACTTGCTTGCCGTTCTTTTGAAGTTTCCTTCTTCTTCCTTTGCCCTTCATCTTGAAACCGATGGTTTTGTTAACCATCAACACTTGATGCTCCTTCTTGATTTCTACCTCCGCAGCTTTCAGCATTGCGAAGAGCTCGGGAATAGTCTTGTTCATCCCTTGCATATTATAGTTCATCACGAAGCTCTTGTAGCTTGGTGGCGTGATTGGAGAATTCATCAATGACACTATCATCGTGAAGATTAACTCCCGGTTGAATCAAGTGATTATTATACCCAGACATTTTGAGTATGTGTTCACCGACGTAACTATTCTCCTCCATCTTGCAGCTATAGAACTTATTGGAGACTTCATATCTCTCAATCCGGCATTTGCTTGAAATATTAACTTCAACTCTGGAACATCTCATTGCTCCATGACGTTCAAAACGTCATTGAAGACCCGATTCTAAGCCGTAAAGCATGGCACATCGAACTATCGAGTAGTCATCAGCTTTGCTCGCCAGATGTTCTTAACATCGTCGGTTGCATCAGCAGCAGGCACGCACCCAGCGGTGCTTCCAGGGCGTGACTTTTACGTGCAGCAATGAGGATAAGCCTCGAGTTACGGACCCGATCCGTGTAATTGCTACCATCATCTTTCAACTTTGCTTTCTCAAGGAACGCATTAAAATTCAACAGAACAACAAAGACGAGCCATCTATCTACAAACAAACATAGACAAGCAAAATACTATCGGTACTAAGTTCATGATAAATTTAAGTTCAATTAATCATATTATTTAAGAACTCCCACTTAGACAGACATCTCTAGTCATCTAAGTGATCACGTGATCCAAATCAACTAAACCATGTCCGATCATCACGTGAGATGGAGTAGTTTCAATGGTGAACATCACTATGTTGATCATATCTACTATATGATTCACGCTCGACCTTTCGGTCTCCGTGTTCCGAGGCCATATCTGTATATGCTAGGCTCGTCAAGTATAACCTGAGTATTCCGCGTGTGCAACTGTTTTGCACCCGTTGTATTTGAACGTAGAGCCTATCACACCCGATCATCACGTGGTGTCTCAGCACGAAGAACTTTCGCAATAGTGCATACTCAGGGAGAACACTTCTTGATAATTAGTGAGAGATCATCTTAAAATGCCACCGTCAATCAAAGCAAGATAAGATGCATAAAGGATAAACATCACATGCAATCAATATAAGTGATATGATATGGCCATCATCATCTTGTGCTTGTGATCTCCATCTTCGAAGCACCGTCGTGATTACCATCGTCACCGGCGCGACACCTTATCTCCATCGTAGCATCATTGTCGTTACGCCATCTATTGCTTCTACGACTATCGCTACCGCTTAGTGATAAAGTAAAGCAATTACAGGGCGTTTGCATTTCATACAATAAAGCGACAACCATATGGCTCCTGTCAGTTGCCGATAACTTCGGTTACAAAACATGATCATCTCATACAATAAAATATAGCATCACGTCTAGACCATATCACATCACAACATGCCCTGCAAAAACAAGTTAGACGTCCTCTACTTTGTTGTTGCAAATTTTACGTGGCTGCTACGGGCTTAGCAAGAACCGTTCTTACCTACGTATCAAAAACCACAACGATAGTTCGTCAAGTTGGTGCTGTTTTAACCTTCGTAAGGACCGGGCATAGCCACACTCGATTCAGCTAAAGTGAGAGAGACAGACACCCGCCAGCCACCTTTAAGCACGAGTGCTCGTAAATTGTAAAACCAGTCTCGCATAAGCGTACGCGTAATGTCGGTCCGGGCTGCTTCATCTCACAATACCGCTGAACCAAAGTATGACATGCTGGTAAGCAGTATGACTTGTATCGCCCACAACTGACTTGTGTTCTACTCGTGCATATAACATCAACGCATAAAACCTACGCTTGGATGCCACTGTTGGGGAATGTAGTAATTTCAAAAAATTTCCTACGCACACGCAAGATCATGGTGATGATATAGCAATGTGAGGGGAGAGTGTTCGTCCACGTACCCTCATAGACCGTAAGCGGAAGTGTTAGCACAACACGGTTGATGTAGTCGTACGTCTTCACGATCCGACTGATCCAAGCACCGAACGTACGGGGCCTCCGAGTTCAGCACACGTTCAGCTCGATGACGATCTCCGGCCTCCGATCCAGCCAAGCTCTGGAGATGAGTTCCGTCAGCACGACGGCGTGGTGATGATGATGATGTTCTACCGGCGCAGGGCTTTGCCTAAACTCCGCGACGATATGACCGAGGTGGAATATGGTGGAAGGGGGCACCGCACACGGCTAAGGAAGGATCCGTAGATCAACTTGTGTGTCTATGGGGTGCCCCCCGCCCCCGTATATAAAGGAGCCAGGGAGAGGAGGCCGCCGGCCAAGGAGGGCGCGCCAAGGGGGGAGTCCTACTCCCACCGGGAGTAGGACTCCCTCTTTCCAAGTACGAGTAGGAGAAGGGGGGAAAGAGGAGGAAGAGGAGAAGGAAAGGGGGGGCGCCGCCCCCCTTCCCTTGTCCTATTCGGACTAGGAAGGGGAGGGGCGCGCGGCCCCCTCCTGCCTCCTTCCCTCTTCTCCCTTGAGGCCCATGTAGGCCCAATAACCCCCCGGGGGGTTCCGGTAACCTCCCGGTACTCCGGTAAAATGCCGATTTCACCCGGAACTATTCCGATGTCCAAACATAGGCTTCCAATATATCAATCTTTATGTCTCGACCATTTCAAGACTCCTCGTCATGTCCGTGATCACATCCGGGACTCTGAACAAACTTCGGTACATCAAAACTTATAAACTCATAATAAAACTGTCATCGAAACGTTAAGCGTGCGGACCCTACGGGTTTGAGAACTATGTAGACATGACCTAGAACCATTCTCGGTCAATAACCAATAGCGGGACCTGGATGCCCATATTGGTTCCAACATATTCTACGAAGATCTTTATTGGTCAAACTGCATAACAACATACGTTGTTCCCTTTGTCATCGGTATGTTACTTGCCCGAGATTTGATTGTCGGTATCCAATACCTAGTTCAATCTCGTTACCGGCAAGTCTCTTTACTCGTTACGTAATACATCATTCCATAACTAAATCATTAGCTACATTGCTTGCAAGGCTTATAGTGATGTGCATTACCGAGAGGGCCCAGAGATACCTCTTCGACAATCGGAGTGACAAAACCTAATCTCAAAATACGCCAACTCAATATGTACCTCCGGAGGCACCTGTAGTACTCCTTTATAATCACCCAGTTACGTTGTGATGTTTGGTAGTACCCAAAGTGTTCCTCCGATAAACGGGAGTTGCATAATTCTCATAGTTACAGGAACATGTATAAGTCATGAAGAAAGCAATAGCAGAATACTAAACGATCAAGTGCTAGGCTAACGGGATGGGTCATGTCAATCACATCATTCTTCTAATGATGTGATCCCACTAATCAAATGACAACACATGTCTATGGTTAGGAAACATAACCATCTTTGATTAATGAGCTAGTCAAGTAGAGGCATACTAGTGACTATAGTTTTGTCTATGTATTCACACATGTATCATGTTTCCGGTTAATACAATTCTAGCATGAATAATAAACATTTATCATGATATGAGGAAATAAATAATAACTTTATTATTGCCTCTAGGGCATATTTCCTTCAATCATCACCACCTAGCAAGTCATCTTCATCACTATTAAAATCATCATACTCGGGGTGTGTTACCTTAGGACCTTTGGCCATGAAGCATCTTCCAATTCCTTCATTTGGTGAATCAAATATGTCGTAGGAGTTGGTTGACACAAGTGCTAGACCGGCAACACCTTCATCTTGAGTGTATTCGAAGTCGGAGTGATAGCTTCTCTCGGAGTGATTGTCGGAGTCGGAGCCGGATACCCATTACCAACATGAGCTTGATGTCTTTGTTTTGTGTAGCTCTTTGATGACTTGTCCTTCCTTTCCGAATCCTTTCTTCTCTGTGAGGGTCTTCGATCATCTCCACTCCTCTCTCTTGGTGGTGATTCTTCTCTTCTACTTCTTCTCTTGGGAGAATCTTCTCTTCTTTTGTAGGGTGCCGTACACTCATTGGAATAGTGTCCGGGTCTCCCACAATTGTAGCAATTTTTCTCTCAACTAGAAGATCTTTTGTCATTGTAGGACCTTGACTTAGAGCTTCTTTCTTTGCTTCTACTCTTGTAGAATTTGTTGAAGTTCTTCACCATTAAGCTCAATTCTTCATTGAAGGTTTGTTTCTCACTTGATGATGTGGGGGCTTCACATGAGGCTTTGTAAGCACCACTTGACTTGTTGTGAAGTTCCTCCTTATCCTTGAGTGACATCTCATGACCAACAATTCTTCCAATGACTTCCGTTGGCTTGAGATCTTTGTAATTTGGCATCATTTGGATCAATGTGCACACCGTATCATATTTTCCATCCAATGCTCTTAGGATCTTCTTGATGATGAATCTGTCGGTCATCTCTTCACTTCCTAAGCCGGCAATCTCATTTGTGATAAGAGCAAGCCTAGAGTACATTTCAGCGACACCTTCACCATCCTTCATTTTGAACTTGTCAAGCTGACTTTGGAGCACATCCAACTTGGATTCCTTGACGGAGTCGGTACCTTCGTGCATATCAATCAAAGTATCCCATATTTCCTTTGCATTCTCAAGATGGCTGATTTTGTTAAACTCTTCGGGGCACAAGCCATTGAAGAGGATATCACAAGCTTGAGCATTGTATTGTAGCATCTTCAACTCTTCCACGCTAGCTTCACGGTTCGGTTCTCTCCCATCAAAGAATTCACCTTGCAAACCAATACACACAATAGCCCAAACGGCGGGGTTATGTCCAAGAATATGCATTTTCATCTTATGCTTCCAACTAGCAAAATTAGTGCCATCAAAGTAAGGACCTCTACGGTGATAATTTCCCTCGCTAGACGCCATACTCTCCTAGGTTGTGAAACCAAGGCTATGACCACAAAAAGCTATGGAAATCAAAGCAAATGGAGACCAAAGCTCTGATACCACTTGTAGGACCTTGAAGTATGTCTAGAGGGGGGGGGTGATTAGACTACTTGACTAATAAAAACATAACCTTTTCCCAATTTTAGACTTTGGCAGATTTTAGCTATCTTTGAACAAGTCAAGCAATCTTCACACAATTCAAGAAAGCATGCAAAGAATATATTGGCAGCGGAAATTAAAGCATGTAACTTGCAAGAATGTAAAGGGAAGGGTTTGGAGGATTCAAACGCAATTGGAGACACGGATGTTTTTGTCGTGGTTCCGATAGGTGGTGCTATCGTACATCCACGTTGATGGAGACTTCAACCCACGAAGGGTAACGGTTCTGCGAGTCCACAGAGGGCTCCACCCACGAAGGGTCCACGAAGAAGCAACCTTGTCTATCCCACCATGGCCGTCGCCCACGAAGGACTTGCCTCACTAGCGGTAGATCTTCACGAATTAGGCGATCTCCTTGCCCTTACAAACTCCATGGTTCAACTCCACAATCTTGTCGGAGGCTCCCAAGTGACACCTAGCCAATCTAGGAGACACCACTCTCCAAGAAGTAACAAATGGTGTGTAGATGATGAACTCCTTTCTCTTGTTCTTCAAATGATAGTCTCCCCAACACTCAACTCTCTCTCATAGGATTTGGATTTGGTGGAAAGAAGATTTGAGTGGAAAGCAACTTGGGGAAGGCTAGAGATCAAGATTTATGTGGATGGAATGGAATATCTTGGCCTCAACACATGAGTAGGTGGTTCTCTCTCAGAACTGGTAAGTTGGAAGTGTAGGTTTGTTCTGATGGCTCTCTCCACGAATGAAGAGGAGGTGGAGGGGTATATATAGCCTCCACACAAAATCTAACCGTTACACACAATTTACCAAACTCGGTGGGACCGAATCAACAAACTCGGTCGGACCGATTTAGTAAACCTAGTGACCGTTAGGGTTTTCGGTGGGACTGACATGCATTTCGGTAGGACCGATATGGTTAGGGTTGGGGCATAACGTAATCTCGGTGAGACCGATTACACATACTCGGTGAGACCCATTTTGGTAATTAGCTAACCAGAGAGTTGGTCTGGTAAACTCGGTGGGACCGATTCGCTCTTTTGGTGAGACCGAAAAGTTATAAAAGGGAAACAGAGAGTTTACATTGCAATCTCGGTGGGACCGATCGCTCATTTCGGTTAGACCAAAACGTTACAAAGGGAAACAGAGAGATTACAATCCCATCTCGGTGAGACCGAGATCCCTATCGGTGAGACCGATTTGCCTAGGGTTTGTGGCAGTGGCTATGACATTTGAACTCGGTGGCGCCGGATAGAAAGAATCGGTGGGGCCGAGTTTGACTTTAGGTTTAGGTCATATGTGGATGTGAGAAAGTAGTGGAGGGTTTTGGAGCATATCACTAAGCACATGAAGCAAGATGCTCATTAAACAACACCTCATCCCTCCTTGATAGTATTGGCTTTTCCTGTAGACTCAATGTGATCTTGGATCACTAAAATGTAAAATGTAGAGTCTTGAGCTTTTGAGCTTGAGCCAATCCTTTGTCCTTAATATTTTGAGGGATCGACTTTCATCACCCAATCATGCGAATCATTGAGCTTTCCTGAAATATTCGTCTTGGAATAGCATTAGCTCAATGAGCTATATGTTGTTATGAATTACCAAAACCACCTAGGGATAGTTGCACTTTAATTTGGAGACGTATCACCCCTCTAGATGGGATCTAGAGGGGGGCGGGGGCCAAGGGGGGAGGGGGCTTGCCCCCCAAGCCAAGGGGGGCGCCCCCTTTAGGGTTCCCCCCAACCCTAGGCGCATGGGCCCTAGGGGGGTTGGCGCCCCAGCCCACTTGGGGCTGGTTCCTTTCCACCTACAGCCCATAAGGCCCTCCGGGGCAGGTGGACCCTCCCAGTGGACCCCCAGAACTTCTCCGGTGGTCCCGGTACAATACCGGTATACCCCCGAATATTTCCGGCGACCGTATGATGACTTCCCATATATAAATCTTCACCTCCGGACCATTCCGGAACTCCTCGTGACGTCCGGGATCTCATCCGGGACTCCGAACAACATTCGGTAATCACATACAAATCTTCTTTATAACCCTAGCGTCATCGAAACTTAAGTGTGTAGACCCTACGGGTTCGGGAACCATGCAGACATGACCGAGACAACTCTCCGGCCAATAACCAACAGCGGGATCTGGATACCCATGTTGGCTCCCACATGTTCCACGATGATCTCATCAGATGAACCACGATGTTGAGGATTCAAGCAATCCCGTATACAATTCCCTTTGTCAATCGGTACGTTACTTGCCCGAGATTCGATCGTCGGTATCCCAATACCTCGTTCAATCTCGTTACCGGCAAGTCACTTTACTCGTTCTGTAATGCATGATCCCGTGACTAACTACTTAGTCACATTGAGCTCATTATAATGATGCATTACCGAGTGGGCCCAGAGACACCTCTCCGTTATACGGAGTGACAAATCCCAGTCTCGATCATGCCAACCCAATAGACACTTTCGGAGATACCTGTAGTGCACCTTTATAGCCACCCAGTTACGTTGTGATGTTTGGTACACCCAAAGCATTCCTATGGTATCCGGGAGTTGCACAATCTCATGGTCCAAGGAAATGATACTTGACATTAGAAAAGCTCTAGCAAACGAACTACACGATCTTTTGCTACGCTTAGGATTGGGTCTTGTCCATCACATCATTCTCCTAATGATGTGATCCCGTTATCAATGACATCCAATGTCCATAGTCAGGAAACCATGACCATCTGTTGATCAATGAGCTAGTCAACTAGAGGCTCACTAGGGACATGTTGTGGTCCATGTATTCACACATGTATTACGATTTCCGGATAACACAATTATAGCATGAACAATAGACAATTATCATGAATGAGGAAATATAATAATAACCATTTTATTATTGCCTCAAGGGCATATTTCCAACACCGACCCCCTTGCCCCTTCTCCCTACAAATAGAGGGGCGAGGGGAGGGCTGCAGGACCACATCCAAGGCGCAGCCCCTCCCCTCCCCAACACCTCTCCTCCGCAAGATCTTGGCGAAGCCCTGCCGGAGAACTGCCACTCCATCACCACCACGCCGTCGTGCTGCTGTTGGAGCCCTCTTCCTCAATCTCTCCCTCCTCCTTGCTGGATCAAGCCGCGGGAGACGTCACTGGGCTGCACGTGTGTTGAACGTGGAGGCACCGTTGTTCGGTGCTAAGATCGGATTCGGCCGCGATCTGAATCGGTACGTGTACGACTCCTCCAACCGCGTTCTTGCAATGCTTCCGCTTAGCGATCTTCAAGGGTATGAAGATACACTCCCTCTCTCTCGTTGCTAGCATCTCCTAGATTGATCTTGGTGACATGTAGGAATTTTTTTTGAATTATTGCTACGTTCCCCCAATATATACCACAGATAGGCCCTCGCGTACAACTCCACAGTCGTCTCATCTGCGCCTTGGGGGCATGTCTTCCGGTGCTCTGAGAGCCAGGTCAACAGCACATCGGATGTACAGTTACTCTTGGCACCGGGGCAGTCGCCGATGAGGGTGGTGACCCTCTCCCGCCAGTTGGTCCTCTCCACTCGACCGGTGAGTGCATGACCCTCGATCGGCATGGCAGTAATCATCCCTCAGTCCTCTACGGTCACCGTCATCTCCCCGCATGGCAGATGGAAAGAATGGGTCTCCGGTCGCCACCGGTCAATCAGAGCTGTGAGAGCTATGTGGACGAGCGTCGGCTGCTGACGCTTTAACTGCAACATGAAACCCAACAGCCGGGCTTTCTTGAAGAACGGCGCGTAGCGCTCGTCGTAGTGCATATGCCCATGAACCCCGTGACCCCTCATGCATAGTGGCTAGAGCATCCGTCAAAAAGTGAACGCCAAAAGTTAGGCAATCATTTTCATCAATCCGAAAACTTTGATCAAAATTTCATTCATATAACTTACCTCTCCGTTCTCTATGAAACGGGCATGATGACCCTTGTCGAATGCCCAGTCCAGCATGGAGTACCATGGGCCGATGTTGTCCGCAAGAGGTGGCCGCCTTAATAAAATTTCATAAACAAAAGCACCATAAGCATAAAGCATACATAAACAAAAAATGAACTCAAATCATATCAACATGCATCATATCAAAATAAAATCTTAAGCATATTCATCCAACAACATCTACTACACATGATGGGTCAAATCATATCAACATGCATCATATCAAAAAAATCATCCAACATACATCATATCATCATATTTGTAAATATTTTTTTTCCAAACAACATCTTCATATCATCATATCAACATGCATCGTCAAACTAGGGTTCATCTTCACACTAGATCATGTCATCATATCAACATGCATCATCAAACTAGGGTTCATCCTCATATGAACATTACATCATAATTTTTTAACAAAAAAAATTATGAACTAGGGTTCATCTTCACACTAACATATGAACTATTGATTAGAGTTCATATCCAATACCACTAGTTACTAAAGAACTAAGAACTACAACTCATTAAACAACAATATCCAATATCACTAAGCACATGAAGCAAGAGGCTCATTAAACAACACCTCATCCCTCCTTGATAGTATAGGATTTTCCTATAGACTCAATGTGATCTTGGATCACTAAAATGTAAAATGTAGAGTCTTGAGCTTTTGAGCTTGAGCCAATCCTTTGTCCTTAATATTTTGAGGGATCCACTTTCATCACCCATCCATGCCAATCATTGAGCTTTCCTGAAATATTCGTCTTGGAATAGCATTAGCTCAATGAGCTATATGTTGTTATGAATTACCAAAACCACCTAGGGATAGTTGCACTTTAATTTGGAGACGTATCACCCCTCTAGATGGGATCTAGAGGGGGGCGGGGGCCAAGGGGGGAGGGGGCTTGCCCCCCAAGCCAAGGGGGGCGCCCCCTTTAGGGTTCCCTCCAACCCTAGGCGCATGGGCCCTAGGGGGGTTGGCGCCCCAGCCCACTTGGGGCTGGTTCCTTTCCACCTACAGCCCATAAGGCCCTCCGGGGCAGGTGGACCCTCCCAGTGGACCCCCGGAACTTCTCCGGTGGTCCCGGTACAATACCGGTATACCCCCGAATATTTCCGGCAACCGTATGATGACTTCCCATATATAAATCTTCACCTCCGGACCATTCCGGAACTCCTCGTGACATTCGGGATCTCATCCGGGACTCCGAACAACATTCGGTAATCACATACAAATCTTCTTTATAACCCTAGCGTCATCGAACCTTAAGTGTGTAGACCCTACGGGTTCGGGAACCATGCAGACATGACCGAGACAACTCTCCGGCCAATAACCAACAGCGGGATCTGGATACCCATGTTGGCTCCCACATGTTCCACGATGATCTCATCAGATGAACCACGATGTCGAGGATTCAAGCAATCCCGTATACAATTCCCTTTGTCAATCGGTACGTTACTTGCCCGAGATTCGATCGTCGGTATCCCAATACCTCGTTCAATCTCGTTACCGGCAAGTCACTTTACTCATTCTGTAATGCATGATCCCGTGACTAACTAGTTAGTCACATTGAGCTCATTATGATGATGCATTACCGAGTGGGCCCAGATACACCTCTCCGTTATACGGAGTGACAAATCCCAGTCTCGATCGTGCCAACCCAATAGACACTTTCGGAGATACCTGAAGTGCACCTTTATAGCCACCCAGTTACGTTGTGACGTTTGGTACACCCAAAGCATTCCTATGGTATCCGAGAGTTGCACAATCTCATGGTCCAAGGAAATGGTACTTGACATTAGAAAAGCTCTAGCAAACAAACTACACGATCTTGTCCTATGCTTAGGATTGGGTCTTGTCCATCACATCATTCTCCTAATGATGTGATCCCGTTATCAATGACATCCAATGTCCTTAGTCAGGAAACCATGACCATCTGTTGATCAATGAGCTAGTCAACTAGAGGCTCACTAGGGACATGTTGTGGTCCATGTATTCACACATGTATTACGATTTCCGGATAACACAATTATAGCATGAATAATAGACAATTATCATGAATGAGGAAATATAATAATAACCATTTTATTATTGCCTCAAGGGCATATTTCCAACACCGACCCCCTTCCCCCTTCTCCCTACAAATAGAGGGGCGAGGGGAGGGCTGCAGGATCACATCCAAGGCGCAGCCCCTCCCCTCCCCAACACCTCTCCTCCTCCGCAAGATCTTGGCGAAGCCCTGCAGGAGAACTGCCACTCCATCACCACCACGCCGTCGTGCTGCTGTTGGAGCCCTCTTCCTCAACCTCTCCCTCCTCCTTGCTGGATCAAGGCGCGGGAGACGTCACTGGGCTGCACGTGTGTTGAACGCGGAGGCACTGTTGTTTGGTGCTAAGATCGGATTCGGCCGCGATCTGAATCGCTACGTGTACGACTCCTCCAACCGCGTTCTTGCAATGCTTCCGCTTAGCGATCTTCAAGGGTATGAAGATACACTCCCTCTCTCTCGTTGCTAGCATCTCCTAGATTGATCTTGGTGACACGTAGGAATTTTTTTGAATTATTGCTACGTTCCCCAATATATACCACAGATAGGCCCTCGCGTACAACTCCACAGTCGCGTCATCTGCGCCTTGGGGGCATGTCTTCCGGTGCTCCGAGAGCCAGGTCAACGGCACACCGGATGTACAGTTACTCTTGGCACCGGGGCATTCGCCGATGTGGGTGGTGACCCTCTCCCGCCAGTTGGTCCTCTCCACTCGACCGGTGAGTGCATGACCCTCGATCGGCATGGCAGTAATCATCCCACAGTCCTCTACGGTCACCGTCATCTCCCCGCATGGCAGATGGAAAGAATGGGTCTCCGGTCGCCACCGGTCAATCAGAGTTGTGAGAGCTGTGTGGACGAGCGTCGGCGGCTGACGCTTGAACTACAACATGAAACCCAACAGCCGGGATTTCTTGAAGAACGGCGCGTAGCGCTCGTCGTAGTGCATATGCCCATGAACCCCGTGACCCCTCATGCATAGTGGCTAGAGCATCCGTCAAAAAGTGAACGCCAAAAGTTAGGCAATCATTTTCATCAATCCGAAAACTTTGATCAAAATTTCATTCATATAACTTACCTCTCCGTTCTCTATGAAACGGGCATGATGACCCTTGTCGAATGCCCAGTCCAGCATGGAGTACCGTGGGCCGATGTTGTCCGCAAGAGGTGGCCGCCTTAATAAAATTTCATAAACAAAAGCACCATAAGCATAAAGCATACATAAACAAAAAATGAACTCAAATCATATCAACATGCATCATATCAAAATAAAATCTTAAGCATATTCATCCAACAACATCTACTACACATGATGGGTCAAATCATATCAACATGCATCATATCAAAAAAAATCATCCAACATACATCATATCATCATATTTGTAAATATTTTTTCCAAACAACATCTTCATATCATCATATCAACATGCATCATCAAACTAGGGTTCATCTTCACACTAGATCATGTCATCATATCAACATGCATCATCAAACTAGGGTTCATCCTCATATCAACATTACATCATAATTTTTTAACAAAAAAAATTATGAACTAGGGTTCATCTTCACACTAACAAATGAACTATTGATTAGAGTTCATATCCAATACCACTAGTTACTAAAGAACTAAGAACTACAACTACAATCAAATTCAGGTGAAAAAATCAAATCTAAGTTCAAAAATATGACGGATTTCAAGCAAATAATGCGTCGAATCGGAAGCAAGTTTGCAAAAACTAATTGGAGGGATTTGAGGAGCTTACGTTTCTCTCTTCGGGGCCATCTTGATCCGCAAAAACGGTGAAGAATCGGTGAAGATCCAAGGGGGGAGTGGAGGAGATGAGAGAGGGAGAGAGGGGCAACTTGGGGGAGAAAATGAGGAACTGCGACCTGGTGGAGGGGGAGGGGTGGGGAGATGGGCAGGGGCGCGGGGGTTTCGGGGCAAATAACTGCCCGAACCCTACCGCCAGGGGCCCTGGCGGTAGGGTTAGAGTGGCTACCACCAGGTCCCCTGGCGGTAGGGTGCGACGGAGGGGGACGGCGGCTGCTTCCACGTGCTGACGTGGATAAGTACCCTACCGCCAGGGGGCCTGGCGGTAGGCTGTCTAACCCTACCGCCAGAGCCCCTGGCGGTAGGAAAAAGGGTTAAATTCCGAAAAAAATTTGAACTGGGGTCAGATCCTGAAATTATTTGTCAAAAGGGTCAAAACACAAAATTTTTCCCGAGTCTGGCACCTCGCTCAGGGCAGCCAGGTCCCGACAAGCCATCGGATCATGTGAGCCAGTGGTTGGCCCAGTGGGATCCTCCTCGGGCTCGGGGGTTGGGGCGGGGTTTGAATCTCTTGAGGCTTCTGATGGCCCTGCAGCCAATGACGTCTCGCCAGCAGTCGTGGTGGCTGTTGGGAACGTAGTAATTTCAAAAAAATTCCTACGTACACGCAAGATCATGGTGATGCATAGCAACGAGAGGGGAGAGTGTTTCCACGTACCCTCGTAGACCGAAAGCGGAAGCGTTAGCACAACACGATTGATGTAGTCGTACATCTTCTCGATCCGACCGATCAAGTACCGAACGCACAGCACCTCCGAGTTCTGCACACGTTCAACTCAATGACGTCCCTCGAACTCCAATCCAGCTGAGCTTTGAGGGAGAGTTCCATCACCACGACGGCATGGTGACGATGATGATGTTCTACCGATGTAGGGCTTCGCCTAAGCACCGCTACGATATAATCGAGGTGGATTATGGTGGAGGGGGGCACCGCACACGGCTAAGAGATCAAGAAATCAATTTTTGTGTCTCCAAGGGGTGCCCCCCTCCCCATATATAAAGGAGTGGAGGAGGGGGAGGGCCGGCCCTCTCTATGGCGCGCCCTAGGAGGAGTCCTACTCCCACCGGGAGTAGGATTCCCCCCTTCCAAGTAGTAGGAGTAGGAGTCAAGGAAAGGGAAGAGAGAAGAGAAGGAAAGAGGGGGCGCAGCCTCTCCCCCTAGTCCAATTCGGACTAGGCCTTGGGGGCGCGCAGCCTCTCCTCTCTCTTTCCCCTAAAGCCCAATAAGGCCCATATACTCCCCGGCGAATTCCCGTAACTCTCTGGTACTCCAAAAAATACCCGAATCACTCGGAACCTTTCCGATGTCCGAATATAGTTGTCCAATATATCGATCTTTACGTCTCGACCATTTCGAGACTCCTCGTCATGTCCCCGATCTCATCCGGGACTCTGAACTACCTTCGGTACATCAAAACACATAAACTCATAATATAACCGTCATCGAACTTTAAGCGTGCGCACCCTACGGGTTTGAGAACAATGTAGACATGACCGAGACACGTCTCCGGTCAATAACCAATAGCGAAACCTGGATGCTCATATTGGCTCCCACATATTCTACGAAGATCTTTATCGGTCAAACCGCATAACAATATACGTTGTTCCCTTTGTCATCGGTATGTTACTTGCCCGAGATTCGATCGTTGGTATCTCAATACCTAGTTCAATCTCGTTACCGGCAAGTCCCTTTACTCGTTCCGTAATACATCATCCCGCAACTAACTCATTAGTTACCATGCTTGCAAGGCTTAAGTGATGTGCATTACCGAGTGGGCCCAGAGATACCTCTCCGACAATCGGAGTGACAAATCCTAATCTCGAAATACGCCAACCCAACAAGTACCTTCGGAGACACCTGTAGAGCACCTTTATAATCACCCATTTATGTTGTGACATTTGGTAGGTCACAAAGTGTTCCTCCGGTAAACGGGAGTTGCATAATCTCATAGTCATAGGAACATGTATAAGTCATGAAGAAAGCAATAGCAGAATACTAAATGATCGTGTGTAAGCTAATGGAATGGGTCCAGTCAATCACAACATTCTCCTAATGATGTGATCCTGTTAATCAAATGACAACTCATGTATATGGCTAGGAAACATAACCATCTTTGATCAACGAGATAGTCAAGTAGAGGCATACTAGTGACACTCTGTTTGTCTATGTATTCACACAAGTATTATGTTTTCGGTTAATACAATTCTAGCATGAATAATAAACATTTATCATGAAATAAGGAAATAAATAATAACCTTATTATTGCCTCTAGGGAAAATTTCCTTCAGTCTCCCACTTGCACTAGAGTCAATAATCTAGTTCACATCGCCATGTGATATAACACCAATAGTTCACATCACCATGTGATTAACACCCATAGTTTACATCGCCATGTGACCAACAGTCAAAGGTTTTACTAGAGTCAATAATCTAGCTCACATCGCTCTGTGATTAACACCCAAGAGCACTAAGGTGTGATCATGTTTTGCTTGTGAGATGAATTTTAGTCTACGGCTCTGCAACATTCAGATCCGTAAGTATTTTGAAAATTTCTATGACTACAATGCTCTGCATGGAGCTACTCAAGCTTATGGCTCCCACTTTCAGTATGTATCCAGATTGAGACTTAGAGTCATCTGGATCAGTGTCAAAACTTGTATTGACGTAACCCTTTATGAGGAACCTTTTGTCACCTCCATAATCGAGAAACATATCCTTATTCCTCTAAGGATAATTTTGACCAATGTCCAGTGATCTACTCCTAGATCATTATTGTACTTCCTTGCCAAACTCAGGGCAGGGTATACAATAGTTCTGGTATATAGCATGGCATACTTATAGAACCTATGACTGAGGCATAGGGTATGACTCTTCATTCTCTTTCTTTTTTTCTGCCGTGGTCGGGTTTCGAGTCTTTACTCAACTTCACACCTTGTAACACCGGCAAGAACTTTTGACTGTTCCATTTTGAACTATTTCAAAATCTTATCAAGGTATGTACTCATTGAAAAAACTTATCAAGCGTCTTGATCTATCTCTATAGATCTTGATGCTCAATATGTAAGCAGCTTCACCGAGGTCTTTATTTGAAAAACTCCTTTCAAATACTCCTTTATGCTTTCCGGAAAATTCTACATTATTTTCGATTAACAATATGTCATTCATATATACTTATCAGAAATGATGTAGTGCTCCCACTCACTTTCTTGTAAATACAGGCTTTACCGCAAGTCTGTATAAAACTGTATGCTTTGATCAACTCATCAAAGTGTATATTCTAACTCCGAGATGCTAGCACCATTCCATAGATGGATCGCTGGAGCTTGTACATTTAGGATCGACAAAACCTTCTGGTTGCATCATATACAACTCTTCTTTAAGAAATCCATTAAGGAATGTAGGTTTGACATCCATTTGCCAGATTTCATAAATGCGGCATTTGCTAACATGATTCAGACAGACTTAAGCATCGCTATGAGTGAGAAAATCTCATCATAGTCAACACCTTGAACTTTGTCAAAAACCTTTTTCGACAAGTCTAGCTTTCTAGATAGTAACACTACTATCAGCGTCCATCTTCATCTTGAAGATTCATTTACTTTCTATGGCTTGCCGATCATCGGGCAAGTCAACCAAAGTCCATACTTTGTTCTCATATACGGATCCCATCTCAGATTTCATGGCCTCAAACAATTTCACGAAATCTGCGCTCATCATCGCTTCCTCACAGTTCGTAGGTTCGTCATGGTCAAGTAACATGACCTCCAGAACAGGATTACCGTACCACTCTGGTGCGGATCTCACTCTGGTTGACCTACGAGGTTCGGTAGTAAATTGACCTGAAGTTACATGATCATCATCATTAGCTTCCTCACTAATTGGTGTATGAGTCACAGGAACAGATTTTTGTGATGAACTACTTTCCAATAAAGGAGCAGGTACAGTTACCTCATCAAGTTCTACTATCCTCCCACTCACTTCTTTCGAGAGAAACTCTTTCTCTAGAAAGGATCCATTCTTAGCAACGAATGTCTTGCCTTCGGATCTGTGATATAAGGTGTACCCAACTGTCTCCTTTGGGTATCCTATGAAGACATTTTTCTCTGATTTGTGTTTGAGCTTATCAGGATGAAACTTTTTCACATAAGCATCGCAACCCCAAACTTTAAGAAACGACAACTTTGGTTTCTTGTCAAACCACAGTTCATATGGTGTCGTCTCAACGGATTTAGATGGTGCCCTATTTAACGTGAATGCAGCTGTCTCTAATGCATAACCCCAAAACGATAGTCATAGATCGCACCATATCTAATAAAGTACGGTTACGACGTTCGGACACACCATTACACTGTGGTGTTCCAGGTGGCGTGAGTAGTGAAACTATTTCACATTGTTTTAACTGAAGACCAAACTCGTAACTCAAATATTCTCTTCCACGATCAGATCGTAGAAATTTTATTTTCTTGTTATGATGATTTTCCACTTCACTCTGAAATTCTTTGAATTTTTCAAATGTTTCATACTTATGTTTCATTAAGTAGATATACCCATATCTGCTCAAATCATCTGTGAAGGTGAGAAAATAATGATACCCACCGCGAGCCTTAATATTCGACCACATACATTAGTATGTGTAATTTCCAACAAATCCATTGCTCGCTCCATTGTTCCGGAGAACGGCGTTTTAGTCATCTTGCCCATGAGGCATGGTTTGCAAGCATCAACTGATTCATCTATATCTATACTACTATTAAACAAGCAAACATATCATCGTTAAGTATACCTAGCCTAACATACACATAACAACAAAGATTAATTACAGCCTCACGATCAGGGCCACTTAAGGCCCTGTTTGTTTCATAAGTCCTAGGACTCTTTTAAGTCCCAACTTATAAGTCATAAGTCCCTACCTGTTTGTTTACAGGCACTTATAAGTCCCGAGTCCCTACCTGTTTGTTTACAGGGACTTATAAGTCCATGTTGCACCGCTGCAACGAGGCTCTGGAGAGGGCCTGTCCGGCGATTGGAGGCACCGCTGCAACGAACCGAGGCGAACGAACCGAGGAGGGCGGCGACGGGCGGTGAACCGAGGCGGGCGGTGACGGGCGGCGACGGGCGAGAGGCGGGCGGCGACGAGGCGAGAGGCGGGCGGCTACGGGCGGCGACGGGCGAGAGGCGGGCGGCGACGGGCGAGAGGCGGGCGGCGACGGGCGAGAGGCGGGGCGGCGGCGGCGATTGGACCAAGAGGCGGGCGGCGGGCGGGGAACGAGCCTGGAGCGACGCGGGGTAGGTCCGGCCCGGGATAAGTCCCAATAAGCTCCTCCCTAAGAGTCTTATTTGATAAGTTCCAAACCACCACAATAAATCCTAATAAGTCCCTTGTGTTTAGTTTAGATGGGACTTACTGAGACTTTTTTAAGTCCCTAAATCAATAAGTCCCTGAAAACCTTCAAAATTATACTAACCATCAGCCCAAACCGTGTTTAGCAATTTACCCGGCGGACGAAAACTCTGTCAGACCAACGTTCCACGCCCCGCCCACCCCAACACATCGCTTCCTTGATCCAAGGGGAAGAAATAAAACCCAATCGCAAACAAATACCTGATTTCAGGCAAGCGACGCGGACAACACGGGGCGGCGGCGGCAGCTCGATGCAGGGGGCTTCAGCGGGGTTGGCATGGATCTGGCGGATGGGAGTCGTATCTGGTCGACGACGGGCGGCTCTGGCGAGTCAGAGGGACGGTCGCGGCGGCTGAGCTCCTCCATGGCCTGCTGCGGTTCCAGGGAGAGAGAGCTTCGAAGGTGAGGAGAAAGAGGAGAACAGAAGGAAGTGAAAGTTGGAAGGGCAGGGGCGCGCGCGGCAGCCTCGACGGTGAATCGCCTGTGGCGATGGTCTCCGGAGAGAGGCGGGGCACGTCGCGGACGTGGGCCTACGGGGCGGTGACGGTCTCCGGCGAGAGGCGGGGCACGGCGCCGACGCGGGCCTACGGGGCGGCGACGTCTTGGAGCTGCGGGACATCCTCTTGCTCCGAGGAGGCTTCCGCGGTGGACTGAGAAGTCAACAACCACACAACGGCGTCCTCACCGCGTCCAATGGCCGTGCTCCACTCGCCCTCTCATCGTCGGAGCCATCAGCGGAGAACAAAGGCCGCCGTCCCACGATTTAGATATTGGTTCAGTACTACTAGCTTAACATGTGCAGGAACAAGACGTCAATAAGAAAGGGTGTCTTGCTCCACCGTCACAGGTGTGTCGATCTTGATCATCTCATTCGCTGCCTTCATATTAGGATGTGTTTATCGTCTCACACGCACGAGGCTTTGCAGCTGGAGAGTATCGAGAGAGCAGACGCACGTACTAGGAAGTGTTGGTACAGTGGAAGACCCAATAGGTTTAGTCACTGATCTTATTGAAGGAGAAGACCCAACAGGTGTGTCGGTTTCTGGATTATCTTATTTGTGTTATTTCTATTTTCTTGGACTTCCATTCTTTTTTTCCTTCTGTATGCATGGATCTACTAGGAGACAAATGGTGAGCGATCCTCTGTCAATTCATCGCTTGTCCCTTGTTTGGTGGATTAGTATTTTTCTGTCAATGGTGAACGATCCTCTGTCAGCCTCATTTATTTTTCTGTCTACTCATTTCTTTTTCTGTCAACCTCAAGAAAATTTTGTGCTAAGATTATAACGTGCAGGTAGATATACCTTTGTGCAGCACGGGCAGAGCTGGGTTAGAGTGATGTACTTTTTGTTCTTGGAAGTCATATGATCTAACTTGAGTGATCCTAAAGAAGCAAGCAACTAGAACAGTTTTCATTCTGTAGTGTTTGTTTAGTTTGGGCCATAGTTCATGTCAGTCAAGTTTAGTTGATCTCTTTTGTCTGATGCACCATTGCAATGACTTTTAATTTAATGTTATGGACCATAGGCCACTTCAGTTAAATTATTTAATCTCTTGCCTCCTGCAATGTATTAGAAACTATATTATAGTTTAGTTCAGTCAAGTTTCAGATTTGCGGCCATAGTAAACTTCAGTGAATTTTTCTTCAGTCAAGTTTCACTGATTTGAAGCCACAGTTCACTTCAGTCAATTTTCAAGATTGTGTTGCACCTTAAATATTAAATTAAAATTGTTACTACTGTGTAAGTTTGCTATGGCAGGGGTTAGGGGAATTCTTCGGCGGTGTAACTTTTGATGGAAAATTCCATCGATAAAGTTACAATTTGCATGATTTGCTGAGCATGTACATTTTGATAATTTTCTTTGATTAAGTTTCTTGTTGATGTACAAACAAAAAAACACAGGTACAGAAGATATCTTCTACAAAATGTTTTCTTCGTAATGAAATGGGGGAGCAAATGTTTCTCAATATATTCATTTGTACTATGCCTGAAATGTTATTTTCCCTGTGTTATTCTTCAGGACCAAAGCCGCTGCTCATATGGGACAAGGAGGGCGAGTCAATCATTGCTTATGATGCGACCTGTTGTAGTATAGACACTAAGGTCGTCGATGTTTCGCCAGAAGCCGGTTGTGTCCAAAAGTACACTGCATATATGTCAAAGTGCCTGCTGCTAAGTTACGAATATGAGCAACCGCTCATAAAAGATACATGCATGCACGCTGAATCGTTGCAGGCCACGTGCATTTGGAAAGATGAGAAGCATGTTCAGGTTGAGATGATAATTTCTTGTGCGTTAGACTTTCATGCTACGTGAGGATCAAATATATATATTACTAGCACATATACCCGTGCGTTGCAACGGGATAATAAAGATACAAATTATTCTGTCGGCAAACTTAGTCACAATACCTGTATGAATTTCGTAGAAAATTTGTTAAATTTTCAAGCTAAGTCTAGAATGCATATAATACGCACATCTTAATCTTGAATCAAAAGCACGGAGGTAAACATACTCCTATAATTGTACATAAAACTACAGTATATCTGCCTGATTGAAATTGTATTACATCAATTTGTGCACACGCAGTGCTCCAAACTGATTAAGATAGTTACCTCACAGAAGTTGACTTTTAACATGAATTCAATCAATTTCATGGTATCGCCTATACATATAGAAAAAAAGGCCATTAGTCATTTTCCTACATCTATGTATGTCATCTTTCTAAGGCTTAATTTGGATCAACATCCAACCATGAACCTTCCTTGTCGCAACCTCATTTCATATTTAATTTTAAACTATATAATGCAGCTAGTTTAAGAAATACAGACTTCCAATGCAAGGTTAGGTACGTGACGTGTAATTTTATGTGGATGATATTTTATATGAAATTCAAGCAGCTACGGATTAAAAAAAACTATGTCTTTTGTTCTGAGCAATAATGAAAATTCTACACTCGAGTTAGTTAATACCGTGCACCTTCTATATTTCTGCCGAATCCTATTTGCTCATGTACGCAAATCCATCCAGTTTCTTGCCAACAATAAAACTCGAGCATTGGATTAGCAATGTTTTTAATCAGGTGATCAATATGCACCTTCTGCTTTTTGCCGACCCCCCATTTGCTTGTTTGTGTATGCATGCAAATCCATGAGTTTCTTACTTACAGTCAATTAAAACCTGAATCTTGACATGCATAGTGCGCATCCTTGTAAACTGGACATCCTCACGGACATTGCCGATGACGGTAGTTAGAGCAACGGAAGTGCTGCCCTGATGATGCAAGGTGAAGCATATGTGCAAGAACCAAGAAAGCAAGATACAAAATAGCGTACCCAGGGCGTGCAGTTCTCCTCCCACATCGCTGCTTGCTTCGTTTCCCCTGTTACACACCGCCGCCGCTGTCTTAGCGTACCGAGGGGGGACCTAACTGAAACTGAAGCGTGCAGAGCTCCCCCGCTCTCTTTCCATGGCAAATTCCTCTGCTCCTTGTATTCGTCTACTCCGTATTACTCCCTCCGTTCCTAAATGTAAGTCTTTTTAAAAATTCCACTACAAACTACATACGGATGTATATAGACATATTTTAGAGTGTAGATTCATTCCTTTTGCTCCGTATGTAGTCCATAGTGAAATCTCTAAAAAGACTTATATTTAGGAACGGAGGGAGTATTTCCCGACATCTCTTCTCCACTTTGCCTCTCTCTCGCCACCGGGGTCACCCATCTGCGTCTGGGATCGCGTCCTGGCTATCGATCCATGTCGACCCTGTAGTCGACCCGGACACTCGATTTGGTTCGACAACGTGGAGCACGGCACCGACAAGCAGGCTACTACCCTTCTAGGTCTTTGACTCGACCGGCGGCTGCTCACTGCTGCCACCAACCGATGTCCGCTGGCCGCCGGCCTAGGCAACCGTCGCAGCGCTCCGCCTCCTGGCCGCCGTGACGGGCGCCGGCTGCCTGCTGCAGGGATGCAGTCACCTCCGATCGGTGTCAGCGCACGCTTGTCGATTGATTTTGGAGACGTGGGCTCGGCGTATTTTATTCGAGAGAACAGGCCCAGAGGCTAGTTCGAGGTATGAAGAAACACACGGGACGAGACGTACGGAACCAAACCAAACCAAACCAAGAATAGTACCACCTTGGAAAAATTTAAAA
Source organism: Aegilops speltoides (assembly GCA_021437245.1). Taxonomy (NCBI): domain Eukaryota; kingdom Viridiplantae; phylum Streptophyta; class Magnoliopsida; order Poales; family Poaceae; genus Aegilops; species Aegilops speltoides. Next base: position 83,619,955 of record CM038146.1, on the reverse strand, counting down.
AAAAACTGAAAGCGTAAAATCACAGGAAGAAGCGTATTGTGACGGTGAACCCGGAGACCAAATCCGTGCTTTATTATTAGGGAGAGACTTGTATTCCTCTTCTTACCATGGAAAGAGCGTGTATGGAATGGATTGTTAACACGTGATCAGCTTACCTTAAAAGAAGTCAGATGGGGCCCACCTGCGGATAGAGATGCACTTGATGATGTATGGCGCATCAGCCCATATTATTTCACGTTATGTTGTTTAAATTGGCTTGTACTAGAAAAAGAGCCCGTGCATTGCAACGGGACAAAAAACATAACACACACTCTTAACCCAACAACCATCACTCAATAGGTCCATCTCCTTTATATTTGTGAGGCATCATATTTGTGTTGCTGCTTATTCTCTCTCTGTCTCTCTCTTTCTCTCCCTCTCTCTCTCTCTCTCTCTCTCTCTCTCTCTCTCATTCTCGCGATGAGAAATCTGTTGTTTTCCCTTGCACATTTTTCAGAGGTACGCATGTGTAGTTATTGATTTTTTTACCTATATGGTTATAGTGGGGTGTTTATTTGCAATCCGGATCGCCGCCGGAACGAAAGGAAAACGGATCTTGCGCTAGAAATTATAAGTTTGCTTTCAAAATAATATTTTAAAAATATTTAACAGGTAAAATTAACATCATATTTAGATTCCACACATTTTTATAATAAAATTGCATATATAATATGTTAAAATCGAAGTTACGGTTTAAAAGATACGGATAATTTAGAAAATCATCTGTTTGACTTAAATATATTTTAAAATAATATTTAGAAATACTTAATAGGTAAAAATAATCTCATATTCATATTCTACATATTTTTCTAATCAAGTTTCATATATAACATGTTTAAATCGGAGTTACGGTTTAAAAGATATGGATGATTTTAAAAAGCATTTGTTTGACTTAAATATGATCCGCGGATGAATTACCTAAAATGTCAGGGGGGTTTTCGAAAAATGTAAAATAACGGTTCGGGTGTGACTTAAATCCGGACGTCGGGTTGATTTCAGAAAAACACAGGGACTTTTGTATAAAATACAAAAATACGATTCGTTTTGACTTAAAACAAGACTGCGGGTTGAATTCTCTAAAATAGAGGGACTTTTCTGAAAAATGCCATGATGGACGAAGGAAACCAAATTTGCTTTATTATTAGGTAAAGAAAAGATTGCATGCTTGCATGCAAGTCATCCGGACGGTAGAGTCCAAGTCAGTTTAAAGTTTAATTTTTTTTTGTTGCCGTGCAAGTCTAGGATAGAAATATATTTGGTTTCCTACTTTGTTAGGCGTCAGCTGATATATAAAGCCAAGGGGCGTCACATGTAAGGGCAGGTTATTTTTTATGAAATAGACACGATGTGTTTTTCAGGGTAGACACCTGTATCAAGTTTTGGAGGGATCTTTAGAAAACCTCTGTGTTGCGATTTCTCTTCGTGGAAATTGTTTTGCGCGTGAGTACCTTCGTCGAAATTGGTGTTCTCATGCTGGGCCACAAGGTTCAAACCCTCTAATTCGTGTACATCACGTGTGCAGGCGAGAGGTTGCTACTACTCGTGGTGGTGTGTCGTGAAAGATCGGGCCGCAACACCAGATCGGATCTCGCCATCGAGGTTCGGTTTTCATCAGCTTAGGACTCTTTAGAGTTCAATCTCTTCCATTCCTATGTTTTAGATATTTCTTCTTTGAAAACCTAAAGTATTATGTGCTTCTGATTATAGCAAATGAAGATCTGCAAGCTGCCATTTACCTTACTCATATTTCTGATGTTGGTGTGACTTAGACATTGAATATGGTTTGGGAGCAAAGGTATCACTGCCTATTGACTATGTTGGAGATTACATGTGCTCTAGGCTGTAATTTGGCTTTGTTACTGAAAAGTACATGTGATGGTGATTAACTATTATTTGCATACAATTTTGTCTGGTTGCCACATAATTATTGACTCATTATGGTATTTGCACGCGGAGATTTCTGTCCTATACCTATTATATAATTTTTTAAATTGGTTAATTTTTCATCTTGATTATGAAATCTCCCTTTTCACTTGCAAATAAATCTATTAACAGACTAGACATGCATTACACCTTCTATGATTTAGCTACATTGAGAAGTGCATTAGCATATTACGAATTACCGATATAATTAGTTTTTGTCTTTATACGAAAAAAGCTAAACTATAGCACTCATTTGCATTATAGTTGGTGTGTAATATTCTTTCAATCAACGGAAAAACTAACGCCCACACGTGTGGGCATTTGCACATCGCCCACACGCTTTCATCATCACTCATTTTGCCACGTATGAACAGATGACATCAGCAGAAATCTTTTTGGTTTTTGGCTTAAAAATATTTTATCTCCTAATTAAAAAAGCAAATTAAAAATCCGTTTTCACCATTAAATCCGTCTCGACGAGATCTTCAAAACTAGACCCCATGTTGATATGTTTTGATAAAAAAAAAATTTGCCCAAAAATTGCCATGATGTTTACGCTGTAGTTGCCATGGTGCTTAAACTAAAGTTGCCATGTGGAAATTTTTGTTTGTCGATCATGGCAATTTTAGTTTTTGATGATGGCAATTCCATTATTTTGACCATGAAAATATTTTTTTGCATGAACCATGGAAATTTTAAGTGCATGTATCATGGCAATTTTAGTTTATGGTGCATGGCAAGTCTAGTTTCTTAATTCTCCATTTTATAATATGTCAAAAATTACTTTTTAATATAGAAGAAAATAGTGAAACATAGCATGGCAACTTTAGTGTAAACATCATGGCAATTTCATGTGCAATAGACACGGCAACTTTTAACCCAAAAAATGTTTCGTCGAAATATATTGATATGAGATCTAATTTTGAAGGTCTCATCGCGAGGGATTTAATGGTGAAAACGGATCTTCAATCGGATTTTTTATTTAAGAGATAAAACATTTAAAAAACAGAAAATCCAAATAGATTTCCGCATGCATGCATGTGGTGACATGGCGTAGTATGTATGTTATAGGGCGTGTGGGCGGGTTTGCCTCGCACCACACATGTGGGCGTTAGCGTTGTCCTTAATCAATTGGAATAGCTGAACAATGTATGTGAATTCTCACATTTGGTTGTAATATTAGTCGTACGTGCAACGATGCATGTGCAAGCTTACTATAATCAAGTGATTCCAAAAACCCATTAGCGTGGATTTTCTTCATGCGATTTACACCAATATGACCTAAACGGCAGTGCCACAACTAAGTTGCACTATCATTATTAACTTTGCATCTTTTGGCTTCAATATTATGAATATGTGTATCACTATGATCGAGATCCAACGAACCATTTTCATTGGGTGTGTAACCATATAAGGTTTTATTCATGTAAACAGAATAACAATTATTCTCTAACTTAAATGAATAACTGTATTGCAATAAACATGATCAAATCATTTTCATGCTCAACGCAAATACCAAATAACACTTATTTAGGTTCAACACTAATCTCGAAAGTACAGGGAGTGTGCGATGATGATCATATCAATCTTGGAACTACTTCCAACACACATCGTCACCTCACCCTTAACTAGTTTCTGTTTATTCTGCAACTCCCGTTTTGAGTTACTACTCTTTAGCAACTGAACTAGTATCAAATACCTAGGGGTTGCTATAAACACTAGTAAGGTACACATAAATAATATGTATATCCAATATACCTTTGTTCACTTTGCCATCCTTCTTATCCGCCAAAGACTTGGGGCAGTTCCGCTTGCAGTGACCAGTCCCTTTGCAGTAGAAGCACTCAGTTTCAGGCTTAGGTCCAGACTTGGGCTTCTTCTCTCGAGCAGCAACTTGCTTGCCGTTCTTCTTGAAGTTCCCCTTCTATCCCTTTGCCCTTTTCATGAAACTAGTGGTCTTGTTAACCATCAACACTTGATGCTCTTTCTTGATTTCTACCTCTGTCGATTTTAGCATCATGAAGAGCTTGGGAATCGTTTCCGTTATCCCTTGCATATTATAGTTCATCACGAAGTTCTAGTAACTTGGTGATAGTGACTAGAGAACTTTGTCAATCACTATCTCATTTGGAAGATTAACTCCCACTTGATTCAAGCAATTGTAGTACCCAGATAATTTGAGCACGTGCTCACTGGTTGAGCTATTCTCCTCCATCTTGTAGGCAAAGTATTGTCAGAGGTCTCATACCTCTCGACACGGGCATGAGTATGAAATACCAATTTCAACTCTCGGAACATCTTATATGCTCCGTGGCGTTTAAAACATTTTTGAAGTCCCGGTTCTAAGCCGTAAAGCATGATGCACTTAACTATCAAGTAGTCGTCATACCGAGCTTTTGTCAAAACGTTCATAACGTCTGCATCTGCTCCTGCAATAGGTCTGTCACCTAGCGGTGCATCAAGGACATAATTCTTCTGTGCAGCAATGAGGATAAACCTCAGATCACAGATCCAATCCGCATCATTGCTACTAACATCTTTCAACTTATTTTTCTCTACGAACATATCAAAAATAAAACAGGGGAGCTAAACGCGAGCTGTTGATCTACAACATAGACATGCTAATACTACCAGGACTAAGTTCATGATAAATTTAAGTTCAATTAATCATATTACTTAAGAACTCCCACTTAGATAGACATCCCTCTAATCCTCTAAGTGATCACGTGATCCATATCAACTAAACCATGTCCGATCATCACATGAGATGGAGTAGTTTCAATGGTGAACATCACTATGTTGATCATATCTACTATATGATTCACGCTCGACCTTTCAGTCTCAGTGTTCCGAGGCCATATCTGTTATATGCTAGGCTCGTCAAGTTTAACCTGAGTATTCCGCGGGTGCAACTGTTTTGCACCCGTTGTATTTGAACGTAGAGCCTATCACACCCGATCATCACGTGGTGTATCAGCACGAAGAACTTTCGCAACGGTGCATACTCAGGGAGAACACTTATACCTTGATAATTTAGTGAGAGATCATCTTATAATACTACTGTTAATCAAAGCAAGATAAGATGCACAAAACGATAAACATCACATGCAATCAATATAAGTGATATGATATGGCCATCATCATCTTGTGCTTGTGATCTCCATCTCTGAAGCACCGTCATGATCACCATCATCACCGGTGCGACACCTTGATCTCCATCATAGCATCGTTGTCGTCTCGCCAACTTATGCTTCTACTACTATCGCTACCGCTTAGTGATAAAGTAAAGCATTACAGGGCTATTGCATTGCATACAATAAAGCGACAACCATATGGCTCCAGCCAGTTGCCGATAACTCAGTTACAAAACATGATCATCTCATGCAATAAAAATATAGTATCAAGCCTTGAGCATATCACATCACAACATGCCCCGCAAAAACAACTTAGACATCCTCTACTTTGTTGTTGCAAGTTATACGTGGCTGCTACGGGCTAAGCAAGAACCGTTCTTACCTACGCATCAAAACCACAACGACAATTTGTCAAGTTGGTGTTGTTTTAACCTTCGCAAGGAACGGGCGTAGCCACACTCAGTTCAACTAAAGTTGGAGAAACTGACACCCGCTAGTCACCTGTGTGCATAGCACGGCGGTAAAACCAGTCTCGCATAAGCATACGCGTAATGTCGGTCCGGGCCGCTTCATCCAACAATACCGCCGAACCAAAGTATGACATGCTGGTAAGCAGTATGACTTATATCGCCCACAACTCACTTGTGTTCTACTCGTGCATATGACATCTACGCATAAAACCAGGCTCGGATGCCACTGTTGGGGAACGTAGTAATTTCAAAAAAAATCCTACGCACACGCAAGATCATGGTGATGCATAGCAACGAGAGGGGACAGTGTTGTCCACGTACCCTCGTAGACCGAAAGCGGAAGCGTTAGCACAATGCGGTTGATGTAGTCGTACGTCTTCACGATCCGACGGATCAAGTACCGAACGCACGGCACCTCCGAGTTCAGCACACGTTCAGCCCGATGACGTCCCTTGAACTCCGATCCAGCCGAGTGTTGAGGGAGAGTTTTGTCAGCACGACGGTGTGGTGACGATGATGATGTTCTACCGACGCAGGGATTCACCTAAGCACCACTACAATATTATCGAGGTGGACTATGGTGGAGGGGGCACCGCACACGGCTAAAAGATCAAATCAATTGTTGTGTCTTTGGGGTGCCCCTTGCCCCCGTATATAAAGGAGCAAGGGGGGAGGTGCGGCCGGCCAGGAGGAGGCGCGCCAGGAGGAGTCCTACTCCCACTGGGAGTAGGACTCCCTCCCTTCCTTGTTGGATTAGGAGAAGGGGGAAAGAGGAGGGAGAGAGGAAGGAAAGGGGGGGCGCCGCCCCCCTCTCCTTGTCCTATTTGGACTAGAGGGGGAGGGGCACGTGGCCCTGCCCTAGCCACCTCTCCTCTTCTCCACTAAGGCCCACTATGGCCCATTAAACCCCCGGGGGTTCCGGTAACCCCCGGTACTCCGATAAAATCTCGATTTCACCCGGAACACTTCCGATATCCAAATATAGGCTTACAATATATCAATTTTCATTTCTCGACAATTTCGAGACTCCTCGTCATGTCCGTGATCACATCCGGGACTACGAACAACCTTCGGTATATCAAAACATATAAACTCATAATATAACCATCATCGAAACTTTAAGCGTGCGGACCCTACGGGTTCGAGAACTATGTAGACATGACCGAGACACATCTCCGGTCAATAACCAATAGCGGAACCTGGATGCTCATATGGGCTACCACATATTCTACGAAGATCTTTATCGGTTAGACCGCATAACAACATGCGTTGTTCACTGTCATCGTTATGTTACTTGCCCGAGATTCGATCATCGGTATCTCAATACTGTTGGAAATATGCCCTAGAGGCAATAATAAAATGGTTATTATTATATTTCCTTGTTCATGATAATTGTCTATTGTTCATGCTATAATTGTATTAACTGGAAACCGTAATACATGTGTGAATACATAGACCACGACATGCCCCTAGTGAGCCTCTAGTTGACTAGCTCGTTGATCAATAGATGATTATGGTTTCCTAACCATGGACATAGGATGTCATTGATAACGGGATCACATCATTAGGAGAATGATGTGATGGACAAAGACCCAATCCTAAGCATAGCACAAGATCGTGTAGTTCGTTTGCTAAAAGCTTTTCTAATGTCAAGTATCATTTCCTTAGACCATGAGATTGTGCAACTCCCGGATACCGTAGGAATACTTTGGGTGTGCCAAACGTCACAACGTAACTGGGTGGCTATAAAGGTACACTACAGGCATCTTTGAAAGTATCTGTTGGGTTGGCACGAATCGAGACTGGGATTTGTCACTCCGTGTGACGGTGAGGTATCTCTGGGCCCACTCGGTAGGACATCATCATAATGTGCACAATGTGATCAAGGAGTTGATCACGGGATGATGTGTTACGGAACGAGTAAAGAGACTTGCCATAACGAGATTGGACAAGGTATCGGTATACCGACGATCGAATCTCGGGCAAGTACTATACCGCTAGACAAAGGGAATTGTATACGGGATTGCTTGAATCCTTGACATCGTGGTTCATCCGATGAGATCATCGTGGAACATGTGGGAGCCAACATGGGTATCCAGATCCCGCTGTTGGTTATTGGTCGGAGATTTGTCTCGGTCATGTCTGCATGGTTCCCGAACCCGTAGGGTCTACACACTTAAGGTTCGATGACGCTAGGGTTATAGGGAATAGATATACGTGGTTACTGAATGTTGTTCGGAGTCCCGGATGAGATCTCGGACGTCACGAGGAGTTCCGGAATGGTCCGGAGGTAAAGATTTATATATGGGAAGTCCTGTTTTGGTCACCGGAAAACTTTCGGGTGCTATCGGTAACGTACCGGGACCACCGGGAGGGTCTCGGGGGTCCAACAAGTGGGGCCACCGGCCCCAGAGGGCTGCGTGGGCCAAGTGTGGGAGGGGACCAGCCCCAGGTGGGCTGGTGCGCCCCCCCACCAGGGCCCAAGGCGAAGAGAGAAGTGAAAAGGGGGAAACCCTAGGCTCAGATGAGCCTAAGGCCCACCTAGTGGTGCGCCCCCCTCTCTCCCCCTTGGCCGCCCCCTAGATGGTATCTAGGGCTGGCCGACACCCCTAGGGGTGGAAACCTAGGTGGGGGCACAGACCCTCCCTTTCCCCTATATATAGTGGGGGTTTGGGGCTGCCATACACATGAGAAAATCTCCCTCTTGGCGCAGCCCTACCCCTCTCCCTCCTCGTCTCTTGCGGTGCTTGGCGAAGCCCTGCTGGAGTGCCACGCTCCTCCACCACCACCACGCCGTCGTGCTGCTGCTAGACGGAGTCTTCCCCAACTTCTCCCTCTCCCCTTGCTGGATCAAGGCACGAGAGACGTCATCGGGCTGCATGTGTGCTGAACGCGGAGGCGCCGTTGTTCGGCGCTCAGATCGGAATCAACCGCGATCTGAATCGCTACGAGTACGACTCCTTCATCCGCGTTCTTGTAACGCTTCTGCATAGTCATCTTCAAGGGTATGAAGATGCACTACCCTCTCTCTTGTTGCTAGTATCTCCGTAGATTGATCTTGGTGATGCGTAGAAAATTTTGAATTTCTGCTACGTTCCCCAACAGTGGCATCATGAGCTAGGTCTATTGTGTAGATTCTTTGGACGAGTAGAACACAAGTAGTTGTGGGCAATGGTTTGTACAATTTGCATACCGTTACTAGTCCTATCTTGATTCGGCGGCATTGTGGGATGAAGCGGCCCGGACCGACCTTACACGTACGCTTACGTGAGACAGGTTCCACCGACTGACATGCACTTGTTGCATAAGGTGGCTAGCGGGTGCCAGTCTCTCCCACTTTAGCCGGATCGGATTCGATGGAAAGGGTTCTTATGAAGGGTAAATAGTAATTGGCATATCACCGTCGTGGCTTTGCGTAGGTAAGAAACATTCTTGCTAGAAACCCATAGCAGCCACGTAAAACATGCAACAACAATTAGAGGACGTCTAACTTGTTTTTGCAGGGTATGCTATGGTGATGTGATATGGCCAAAAGAATGTGATGAATGATATATGTGATGTATGAGATTGATCATGTTCTTGTAATAGGAATCACGACTTGCATGTCGATGAGTATGACAACCGGCAGGAGCCATAGGAGTTGTCTTATTTATTGTATGACCTGCGTGTCAATGATAACGCCACGTAATTACTTTACTTTATTGCTAACCGTTAGCCATAGTAGTAGAAGTAATAGTTGGCGAGACAACTTCATGAAGACACGATGATGGAGATCATGATAATGGAGATCATGGTGTCATGCCGGTGACGATGATGATCATGGAGCCCCGAAGATGGAGATCAAAAGGAGAAAAATGATATTGGCCATATCATGTCACTATTTGATTGCATGTGATGTTTATCATGTTTATGCATCTTATTTGCTTAGAATGACGGTAGTAAATAAGATGATCCCTCATAATAATTTCAAGAAAGTGTTCCCCCTAACTATGCACCGTTGCGAAAGTTCGTTGTTTCGAAGCACCACGTGATGATCGGGTGTGATAGATTCCAACGTTCACATACAACGGGTGTAAGCCAGATTTACACACATGAAACACTTAGGTTGACTTGACGAGCCTAGCATGTACAAACATGGCCTCGGAACACAAGAGACCGAAAGGTCGAGCATGAGTCGTATAGTGGATACGATCAACATGAAGATGTTCACCGACGATGACTAGTCTGTCTCACGTGATGATCGGACACGGCCTAGTTGACTCGGATCATGTATCACTTAGATGACTAGCGGGATGTCTATCTGAGTGGGAGTTCATAAGATGAACTTAATTATCCTGAACATAGTCAAAAAGGTTTTTGCAAATTATGTCGTAGCTCGCGCTTTAGTTCTACTGTTTTAGATATGTTCCTAGAGAAAATTCAGTTGAAAGTTGATAGTAGCAATTATGCGGACTAGGTACGTAAACTGAGGATTGTCCTCGTTGCTTCGTAGAAGGCTTATGTCCTTAATGCACCACTCGGGGTGCTGAACCTCGAACGTCGTCTGTGGATGTTGCGAACATCTGACATACACGTTTTGATAACTATGTGATAGTTCAGTAATGTTAAACGGTTTAGAGTTGAGGCACCGAAGACGATTTCGAAACATCGCGGAACATATCAGATGTTTCGAGGGCTGAAATTGGGATTTCAGGCTCGTGCCCACGTCAAGAGGTATAAGACCTCCGACGAGTTTCTTAGCCTGCAAACTAAGGGAGAAAAGCTCAATCGTTGAGCTTGTGCTCAGATTGTCTGAGTACCACAATCACTTGAATCGAGTGGGAGTTAATCTTCCAGATGAGATAGTGATGCTTCTCCAAAGTCATTGCCACCAAGCTGCTAGAGCTTCGTGATGAACTATAACATATCAGGGATTGATATGATGATCCTTGAAATATTTGCGATGTTTGACACTGCGAAAGTAGAAATCAAGAAGGAGCATCAATTGTTGATGGTTAGTGAAACCACTAGTTTCAAGAAGGGCAAGGGCAAGAAGGGATACTTCATGAAACGGCAAATCAGTTGCTGCTCTAGTGAAGAAACCCAAAGTTTGAACCCACCCGAGACTAAGTGCTTCTGAAATAAGGGGAACAGTCACTGAAGTGGAACTACCCTAGATACTTGGTAGATGAGAAGGCTGGCAAGGTCGATAGAAGTATATTGGATATACATTATGTTAATGTGTACTTTACTAACTCCTAGTAGCACTAGGGTATTAGATACCGGTTCGGTTGCTAAGTGTTAGTAACTCGAAATAAAAGCTACGGAATAAACGGAGACTAGCTAAAGGTGAGCTGACGATATGTGTTGGAAGTGTTTCCAAGGTTGATGTGATCAAGCATCGCACGCTCCCTCTACCATCGAGATTGGTGTTAAACCTAAATAATTGTTATTTGGTGTTTGCGTTGAGCATAGACATGATTGGATTATGTTTATCGCAACACGGTTATTCATTTAAGGAGAATAATGGTTACTCTGTTTATTTGAATAATACCTTCAATGGTCTTGCACCTAAAATGAATGGTTTATTGAATCTCGATCGTAGTGATACACATGTTCATGCCAAAAGATATAAGATAGTAATGATATAGTGCCACCTACTTGTGGCACTGCCATTTGAGTCATATTGGTATAAAACACATGAAGAAGCTCCATGTTGATGGATCTTTGGACTCACTCGTTTTTGAAAATATTGAGACATGTGAACCATGTATATTGGTATATACGCATGAAGAAACTCCATGCAGATGGACCATTTGGACTCACTTGATTTTGAATCACTTGAGACATGTAAATCATACCACATGGGCAAGATGACTGAAAGCCTCGTTTTCAGTAAAATGGAACAAGAAAGCAACTTGTTGGAAGTAATACATTTTGATGTGTGCAGTCCAATGAGTGTTGAGGCACGCAGTGGATATTGTTATGTTCTTACTTCACAAATGATTTGAGTAGATACTTAGTATATTTACTTGATCAAACACAAATCTGAATTATTGAAAGGTTCAAGTAATTTCAGAGTGAAGTTGGAGATCGTCGTGACAGGAGGATAAAATGTCTATGATATGATCATAGAGATGAGACCATCGAGATTGGTGTTAAACCTAAATAATTGTTATTTGGTGTTTGCGTTGAGCATAGACATGATTGGATTATGTTTATACTTAACACGGTTATTCATTAAGGAGAATAATGGTTACTCTGTTTATTTGAATAATACCTTCAATGGTCTTGCACCTAAAATGAATGGTTTATTGAATCTCGATCGTAGTGATACACATGTTCATGCCAAAAGATATAAGATAGTAATGATATAGTGCCACCTACTTGTGGCACTGCCATTTGAGTCATATTGGTATAAAACACATGAAGAAGCTCCATGTTGATGGATCTTTGGACTCACTCGTTTTTGAAAATATTGAGACATGTGAACCATGTATATTGGTATATCGCATGAAGAAACTCCATGCAGATGGACCATTTGGACTCACTTGATTTTGAATCACTTGAGACATGTAAATCATACCACATGGGCAAGATATTTGAAAGCCTCGTTTTCGATAAAATGGAACAAGAAAGCAACTTGTTGGAAGTAATACATTTTGATGTGTGCAGTCAATGAGTGTTGAGGCCTGTGATGGATATTGTTATGTTCTTACTTCACAAATGATTTGAGTAGATACTTAGTATATTTACTTGATCAAACACAAATCTGAATTATTGAAAGGTTCAAGTAATTTCAGAGTGAAGTTGGAGATCGTCGTGACAGGAGGATAAAATGTCTATGATATGATCATAGAGATGAGTATCTGAGTTACGACTTTGGCATACAATTAAGACATTGTAAAAATTGTTTCACAAACTATACCGCCTGGAACACCATAGTGTGATGGTGTGTCCGAACATCATAACTACACCCTATTGGATATGGTGCATGCCATGATGTCTCTTATCGAATTACCACTATCGTTTATGGGTTAGGCATTAGAGACAACCACATTCACTTTAAATAGGGCACCACGTAATTCTGTTGAGATGACACTGTATGAACTATGGTTTAGAGAAACCTAAGCTGTTGTTTCTTAAAAGTTTTGGGCTGCGACGCTTATGTGAAAAGCCTGATAAGCTCAAACCCAAAGCGGATAAATGCGTCTTCATAGGACACCCAAAATAGTTGGGTATACCTCATGTCTCAGTTCCAGAAGCAAAAGGGATTGTTTCTAGAATCGGGTCCTTTCTCAAGGAAAAGTTTCTCTTGAAAGAATGAGTGGGAGGATGGTGGAGACTTGATGAGGTTATTGAACCATCACTTCAACTAGTAGCAGGGCGCAGGAAGTCGTTCCTATGGCGCCTACACCAATTGAAGTGGAAGCTAATGATAGTGATCATGAAACTTTAGTTCATGTCACTACCAAACCTCGTAGGTCGACAAGGATGCGTACTACTTCAGAGTGGTACTTAATCCTGTCATTGAGGTCATGTTGCTAGACAACAATGAACCTATGGGCTGAAAAAAGAAGCGATGGTGGGCCTGGATTCCGACAAATGGCTCGAGGCCATAAAATCCAAGAGAGGATCCATGTATAAAACAAAGTGTAGACTTTGGAAGAACTACCTGATGGTCGTAAGGCTATTGAGTACAGATGGATTTTGAAAGGAAGACAGACAATGATGGTAAGTGTCACAATTAAGAAAGCTTGACTTGTCGCTAAGATGTTTTGTCCGACAAGTTCAAGGAGTTGACTACGATGAGACTTTCTCACTCATAGCGATGCTAAGAGTCTGTTGGCATTATATTAGTAGTTACTGCATTATTTATGAAATCTTGCAGATAGGATGTCAAAACATTGTTTCCTCGACGATTTTCTTGAGGAAAGTTTGTATGTGATACAACCAGAAGGTTTTGTCAATCCTGAAAGATGCTAACAAGTATGCAAAGCTCCAGTAATCCTTCTAAGGACTGGAGTAAGCATCTCGGAGATGGAATATACGCTTTGATGAGATGATCAAAGATTTTTGGTTTATACAAAGTTTATGAGAAACTTGTATTTCCAAAGAAGTGAGTGGGAGCACTATAGAATTTCTGATGAGTAAATGTTGTTAACATACTGTTGATCAGAAATGTTGTAGCATTTCTGGAAAGCATATAGGGTTATTTGAAAGGTGTTTTTCAGTGGAAACCTGGATTAAGCTACTTGAACACTGAGCATCAAGATCTATAAGGATAGATAAAAAACGCTTAATAGTACTTTCAAATGAATACATACCGTGACAAGATTTTGAAGGAGTTCAAAATAGATCGGCAAAGAAGGAGTTCTTGGCTGTGTTATAAGGTGTGAGTATTGAGTAAGACTCAAGACATGACCTCGGCAGAAGAGAGAGAATGGACGAAGGTCGTCCCCTATGCTTTAGACGTAGGCTCCACAATATGCTATGCTGTGTACCGCACCTGAAGTGTGCCTTGCCATGAGTCAGTCAAGGGGTACAAGTGTGATCCAGGAATGGATCGCAGCACAGCGGTCAAGGTTATCCTTAGTAACAGTGGACTAAGGAATTTTCTCAATAATGGAGGTGGTAAAAGAGTTCGTCGTAAAGGGTTACGTCGATGCAAACTTTGACACTAATCTGGATGACTCTGAGTAGTAAACCGGATTCGTATAGTAGAGCAGTTATTTGGAATAGTTCCAAATAGCGTGTGCTAGCTGCATCTAGGAGATGACATAGATATTTGTAAAGCACACACGGATCTGAAAGGTTCAGACCCGTTGACTAATAAACCTCTCTCACAAGAAAGATATGACCAAACACCATTGGTGTTGGATTCAATACAATCACATAATGATGTGAACTAGATTATTGACTCTAGTGCAAGTGGGAGACTGTTGGAAATAAGCCCTAGAGGCAATAATAAAATGGTTATTATTATATTTCCTTGTTCATGATAATTGTCTATTGTTCATGCTATAATTGTATTAACTGGAAACCGTAATACATGTGTGAATACATAGACCACGACATGTCCCTAGTGAGACTCTAGTTGACTAGCTCGTTGATCAATAGATGGTTATGGTTTCCTGACCATGGACATTGGATGTCATTGATAACGGGATCAAATCATTAGGAGAATGATGTGATGGACAAAGACCCAATCCTAAGCATAGCACAAGATCGTGTAGTTCGTTTGCTAAAAGATTTTCTAATGTCAAGTATCATTTCCTTAGACCATGAGATTGTGCAACTCCCGGATACTGTAGGAATGCTTTGGGTGTGCCAAACGTCACAACATAACTGGGTGGCTATAAAGGTACACTACAGGCATCTCCGAAAGTATATGTTGGGTTGGCACGAACCAAGACTGGTATTTGTCACTCCGTGTGACGGAGAGGTATCTCTGGGCCCACTCGGTAGGACATCATCATAATGTGCACAATGTGATCAAGGAGTTGATCACGAGATGATGTGTTACGGAATGAGTAAAGAGACTTGTCACGCCCTTTGTGTTGTTTCGTTCTAGTTGATCAGTAGTGGAGCCCAGTTGGGGTCGATCGGGGGCCTTTGTCGCATTTGGGGTTCTTCTTTTATTTTGGTTCCGTAGTCGGACCTTGATTGTATCTGGATGATGTAATGCTTTATTCATGTAATTGTGTGAAGTGGCGATTGTAAGCCAACTATGTACCTTTTTCCCTTATGTATTACATGGGTTGTGTGAAGATTACCTCACTTGCGACATTGCTTTCAATGCGGTTATGCCTCTAAGTCGTGCTTCGACACGTGGGAGATATAGCCGCATCGAGGGCGCTAAGTTGGTAATGAGAGCCTTCCCGACCTTAGGAGCCCCTTTGCTTGATCGTTTTTAGTGGCGAGTTGTGTCTAGAAAAATGTTTTGAGTCATTTAGGATTATATATATCGGAGAGTTAGGAATTCTTTTTACTCCTCAGTCCCTTCGTCGCTCTGGTGAGGTCTCCTGACGTAGAAGGTTTGAATTTCCTCTCCTCAAATTTCACTAAAAAAAATTTAGGATCACGCGGGTATCTTAGAATCGTTCCGATGGTTTTATGATGACAACATTGTCTTGGTGCCTCCGTCAGCAGGGTTTTTTTTTAGTGGAGGTGTCCCGGGGAGTTGAGCTACGAGGTGTTGTCGTCATAATTTTATCGTTGCAGTTCGGAATACCTGAGTTTAATGCGCCGACATCGAAAATCTCTTTTATGCGGTTGTTGGTGAGATAACCCGCTAACCTAATCTTGAGGTGAGTGCGGGAGTATTGCCATGACTTGTATAACGGATGCTTTTCAAAGGTTGAGGTACACGATTTCCGAAGGTTTCTTGGTTATGTGTTGACGGATGGATACAACTTGGATGTAGGTATTGTTAGTTTGGGTGAGATATATTGCTTCCTGTATCCCCAACACAGATTGCATAACCAGAAAGTTTCGGGAGTTTATAGGTGGGAATTCAAGTAGCTCCTAGAATATCTTTCCGACAGATGCATGATATGGGATTGGGTAAATCTCTATCATATGTGTTTGTTCCGGCTTATTCTGCAAGCCAAATCCTTTGTTTTGTTTTTTTGTGGTATTCGAGTTGCTTCGATGTCAAATGTTGAATCCATACCTTTCCTAAATGGTGTTCTCATATTGCTATGTGAATACAATCCTTTTGATCATTGATTTTGTCATGTCAACTCCTTTCCAACCGGTGTGCTTCTCTTCAAGTGGATCCCATCATTTTTCCCATCCGCAAGATCAATTCTACGTTTTCTCAATGGTGTTTGTTTCGTTCATCCCAAGTTGCCTTTGTTTTCCCGCCCTCCCACCCTTTTTCTTCACGGACTTAGATTTCTTTATCAAGTATCCATTTATTCTTGTGAAGTCTCTTCACTCTTTTCAATCAATGTTCTTATCCGGTGATCTCTCATGAAGATGCTCAACAGTTTCTAGTTCGTCATTCCTCATTCCTTTCTCTTCTCCGGTGGATTCAAGTCAAGTTTTGTTGATCATACCTTTTTCCTCATTTCAATGTCTTCTCATACCGGTGCACCTCATTATCATTCTACTTCTCGCTATTTGTTATTCCGGAGTGTTCAAGATATCTCGAAGATTCGTGTTTCCACTCTGCATTCGTTCAAGCTCTTTCGAGATTGGTATCTCATTCAAGTCATTTAATTCAACCGGTGTAACATCTCTTTTAAATCTTTTCAGCGGTGTTTTTCTTTGAGTGGGCCTAACCCACGAGGTCTTTTCGAGGATCTTACGACTCTTCTATTTTCCCAGAGCTATCCTAAATTCTTCTCCAACATTGACGTAAGAATGAGTTATCATCAGTCAAATGCTTTTCTCCAAGATCTTTCAAATTCTTTTCATAGTTAGCTCATCCTCTTCGCTTTTGATTCTTCCGGTGTGCCTCAATAATTCTTGGTGGTGTTTCTCGTTGTCATTCTCATCATTTGAAGACCGAAGAAGGATTTGTCTTAAATCTTGGTCCATTCTCTTGAATATTCATGGTCCTAGCTTGATGCCATCCTCTCATAATTGTTTTTGATTGTGGGAATTCTTTCCAACCATCCGGAGCATTTCTTGAGTTGTTTCCATTTCTTTCTTTCGAAGGCCATCATGTCATATTTCTTCATTCTCAGCTGTCAGTTATCATTCTCCTATCTTGTCGGTGCATCAATCGAATATCCTCTAATCAGTTCTTGATCTCTTTGTTCTCATGTATCTAGTTTGTCTCAAGCACCTTCGTTCATTTGCTAATTCTTACCGGTGATGCACCCCTACTTTGATCATTTTCAATTCTTACGATGGTTCGTTCAAGATTTCACTTCCTTTGTTATCATATCAATTCATTCATTCTTTTTAATCCCACCGGTGGTTCCATCAATACCTTCTCAAAGTTTTGATATATCTCTTTTAACCCTTTCTACGAGAATAAGTAGTATGCCAAATCCGTTGATTGTCATAAATTTAATTGGTGAAGGATAGGCATAACATAATTCTTATTATTGCTTCATCCAAGTTATCTAGTTTCTTCTTTCCAGAGTTGTTCATCATGTCATTTTTCTCGATTCGAGATGCTTCATCTTTTCTTTTCCCGGAGCTCCAAGCTCTCATCATCACGGAGATCCATCTAAATCATTGCAAGGCTTCAGCTTGTGTTTTCAACTTTCCTTTCTTTGTATCATCCTTTTATTACCGGAGTTCTCCATGGAGGCTCTACATGGTGGTTCGTCAAGGATTCTTTTCATTCTTCAATTGTTCTTCAAGATTTCTCTTAAAGTTATGATCCGCCAAGCTATACTCTAAAATAAACATGGTGCTCAACACATGTTTTGATTTGAGGAGCTCAAGTATTCTTCTTCTTGCATTTCGAAGTGCGATTCCTTCTATCTTATCTTTTGAGATGGTGTTATGTCACTCTTGACAATTTCCTTCATGTTTCATGATTCACATGTTGTCAAGAATGAGGTAGTTTAAATCCATCAATCTTTTGTTGGAGTTATATTGGGTTATATCTCACCTACAGCCTTCCCTAAGGAATGTAGCTATTTGTGGTGCTTATCAATGATCCAATTTTCTCCTTCTCATCTCGGTGAAAAACTTTTTCATCTCTTTGGTGCTCTCAATCAAATCAATGGTTTCCATTAGTGACCGGTTGTCACCTCATAGTCTTGAGATGTTTTCCATAAGCCCACTACAAACTTATTCTTTTCGTTGTTGGTCTTCCAACAACTCTATTCTAACCTTCTTGCAAGGATGCCTTCCAAATTCAATTGTGGTAGAAGTTGTCATTTTCTTCTCCGTCCCTTTATTCCAATGATCTACTTCTATTCTTTCTTACGGAGGCATTGTGATGTTGCTCTTTTCACTCATCATCTCGAATTGTGAGCATCGTGTTCTTTTCATTCTTATCCATTTAACCGGAGTGTTGTGTCATCTCTTCAAGTGCTTTTCATCTTATCAAGTTTTCCTTCTTTCAGTCGGAGTGCTGCCCAAATTATATCAATCTTATTCCTTCTCTATCTAGTTTTAACCGGAGTGGTTTCAATATCTATCTTATCACTAAACCTCTTGGTTCTCGTTGTGTTCCTTGTTCCTTTTTTTTCTAACGGATTGTTTGCAATCTTGTTCATCTCCGTTTTGTTTCTTTCAATTTGTTCAACCTCTCAAGGTTCTTTGGTTTCACTCATTCGTCAAAGAAGCAACTTAGTTTTACCTCTCCTCTTCCTCTTCCGTTTTCCCTCCGGTGCCATCCTAGATCTCGGGACGAGATCCTCTCGTAGTGGTGGAGTGTTGTAACACCGGATCGTCGCCGATATACGCGATTATTCGCCGTCGTTGCCATGTCATTTGCTTGCGTGTTGCATTTGCCATGTCATCATATGCATTTCATATCATGTTATCATGTGCATTTCATTTTGCATACGTGTTCATCTCATGCATCCGAGCCTTTTCCCCGTTGTCCGTTTTGCAATCCGGCACTCCTATGTCATCCGGCGTCCCCTTCTTCTCTCCTGTTGTGTGCGGGTATTAAACTTTCTCGGAATGGCCCGAGGTTTTCCAAGCGGCCTTGGTATAGCACCGATGAACCGCTGTCAAGTTTCGTGCCATTTGGAGGTCGTTTGGTACTCAGCAGTTAACGGGTAAACCATAAAGCCCTCTTTGAGTTGCAGCCCAACACCCCTTCAAAGTGGCCCAAAACCCATCTAACTCCCTCCATGCTCTCGGTCGTTCGATCACGATCGCGTGGCAGCTCGCTCCTCATTTGGACTCTCCTAGCTCCCTCTACCTATAAATATGTGATCCCTCTCAAATTAGCGGTGCAAACCCTACGATTTTCCTCCTCGCGCCGCGGGCGCGTCCGCCCGCGCCGGACACGTCCGCCCGCCACGTCCTCGGGCCAATCACGAGTGACCGTCACCCGCCGCCCCTCTCCTCCAACGCGCCCTGCCGCGTGGCGCCCGGCCACCAGCGCCGCCGCCGCCCGCAGCGGCCCAGCAGCGGCCGTCCTCCGCCGCCCGCGCCGCTGGCCGCCCGCCGCCCGCTCGCTTCGCCAGCGACCAGCGCCGCCGCCTCGGCGCGCCCGCCTCCCGCCGGCGCCGTTCCACGCCGCGCTCGCGCCTCGCCCGCGCCTCCAGCCGCCCGCGCCTCCCTGGCGGAGCTCCACGCCGGAGTGCCCGGCGCCGCCGCCCGCGTCGCCGCCCGCCGCCTAGCTTCGCCAGCCAGCCCGCCTCCGCCGGATCCGGCAGGCGCCGGATCCGTCCATCTCCCTCGCCGCCCGCCCGCTCGTCGCCGGAGATCGTCTGCCGCCGCCCATGGATCGGGAGGGCCCGATCCCGTCGGCCTCCGCCCGGCGCGTTGACCGCATGGGCCACGTGGGCCCGCGAGCCGCTCCAGCCACCGACCTCCCCAGCCTGCTTCCCCTCCTTCCTGGGCCAAGCCCACTAGGTGAGCAGGACACCTAAGCCTCGCCTGGGCTTCTTTTAGCTAAGCTGCGATCACTCCATTTTTTTTCCTGGAAATGACTAAGTCCCAGATTTCTGTTATTTTCATTGCATATTCATCGCATCACATCTTCGCATCCGTAGCTCCGTTTTGCGCTTATAATATGTCAAATTGTTCGCCTCGACGAGTAGATCGTTTCATTCCATTGCATCATTTTCATTTGAGCTCATCTTGATGCCCGAAATGTTGTTGGAAGAGTGCTTGAGGATGTTAATCTCTGGCTGTTATAACTTCTTTGTTTTAACATTTTGCCATGATTTATGTGTGCATCCTATGAGTATGAGCTCTACATGAATGTTGAACTATGCCATGCCATCTTTCCAGGGTGTTGACCTTGTATTTTTGTGAGTTGTGTGCTGAGTGCATTGAGCTTGTAAAGTAGGGTGAATTCTTTATTCTTTGTTTTCCGCAGATTCTGGTATATTTTGTTGCTATGTTAACATGCTTCCACTAATCAATCTATGCATAATCTGGAGATGCTCTATAAACATGTTTTGATATACATGTCTTGCTCTATCCATTAATGCCCTTGGTTGCAATTATAGCCTGCTGGAACATGTTCATTTCTTGCTCTAAAGTTGCTTGAAAATGTTGTTTGTCAGCCTGTTAACATTAAGTTCACTTGTTCCCATGTGTTTTCCTAGTGATCCATGCACCCTATGAACTTGCTCTTGCCATGCTTAGCTTCATAGACATGCCTTCTTACTGTTGGTTGCCTTGCCATGCCATGTATTGATCTGTAGTGAGTGGTTCGAGCTCACGAACATGCCTACTTATTGTTGTTCCTGCCATGTATAAAACTGTAATATAACTTGCCATGTTTACATGGGTGCCATCATATTTTCCGTGCCTTTTTGGCTCATGGTCAGTAAGGGTATTTTGATATACGCAATTTGTAGATTCATGCCATGCCTTTATTTGCCATGATAAGTTCCTGTAACATGTTGTTTGATAGCTCTAAACATTGCAACCTGATGTTATTTCTGCTAAAGTCTGAAACTGTTATTATTTGCAATATCTCCATGTGTTTTTGAGCATGTTCAAATTGTTTCTGGAGATAGCTCAATGTTCATGTTTTGTTATGCTTTACGTGTACTTCATGCCGATGCCTTTTGTTATTATGTTGGGGTGCTGTAGCATGTTGTTTTGGTGCTTGTAAGATGCCTAGTTGCTGTTTTGGACAGATTGTTGTTATGACTTGTATAGTGTGTGTGTGTTGCACCGTTGCTCCGTTTTGAGTGCTCTATATGAAACTTGCTTGTTTTTGCATGTAGCTTCATATTATCATGTTGCATCCTTGTTTTGGTGTGTTTGCTTGATGTTTGGGTGCATTTTGCATCGATGTCATGCTTAACTTGTTTTGCTCATATCTTCTAGGCCGTAGCTCCGAATCTAATGAACTTTATATGTAACTTGACTAGAATTTCGTGTAGATTCTTTTGGTGCATCTTAACTTGCTGTTTAACAACTTCAACATAATGTTTATTCAGTTCTGGACCAATTTCTAAATTTGCATATGAGGACTTACCGGAAATGTTATATGTTGTTCCCGGCCTCATTTAAACTTGCCTTGATGTGTTGTTCTTGTTTGCATCATCTCTTGCCATGAGTAGCTTCATGTAGCTTGGTCATGCATCATGCTTGTTGTGCATCATGCCTTGTTCATGTGTGGTGTGTTTACCATGTTGTGTGCTTCTTCTTGTTAGTTCCTGTTTCGTTGCGGTCGTGAGGATTCGTTCGTCTTCGTGTGGTTCGTCTTCGTGGTTTCATCTTCTTCATGGACTCGTTCTTCTTCCTTGCGGGATTTCAGGCAAGATGACCGCTACCTTGGATCTCACTACTATCATTGCTATGCTAGTTGCCTCGTTCTTCGCTATCTTTGCTACCTATTACTGTTTGACCAGCCATCCCATATTGCCATGAACCCCTAACCTTTGACACCTTTCCTATGCAAACCGTTGTTTGGCTATGTTACCGCTTTGCTCAGCCCTCTTATAGCGTTGCTAGTTGCGGTGAAGTTGAAGATTTCTCCATGGTGGACAGGATTTTGGTTGGGATATCACAATATCTCTTATATTATTAATGCATCTATATACTTGGTAAAGGGTGGAAGGCTCGGCCTTATGCAGTGTTTTGTTCCACTCTTGCCGCCCTAGTTTCCGTCATACGGTGTTATGTTCCCGGATTTTGCGTCCCTTACTGCGATCGGGTGATTTATGGGACCCCACGACGATTCGCTTTGAATAAAACTTGTCCAGCAAGGCCCAACATTGACTTTTACCATTTGCCTCACCACCACCTATCTTTTCCTTGGGAGTCGCTCTCTCGAGGTCATCTTTATTTAGCCCCGGGCGATGCTTGTCTAAGTGCTGGTTCGAACCGAGTAGACTGCGGGCCCCCTCGGGGCAACTCGAGGTCTGGTTTTACTCGTGGGATGTCTCATCCGGTGTTGCCTTGAGCGACATATGTGCAGCTCCTATTGGGATTGTCGGCGCATCGGTGGCTTTGCTGGTCTTGTTTTACCATTGTCAAAATGTCTTGATGTCAGGGATTCGAGACGATCGGGTCTTCTGGGTGAAGGTCTATTCCCGTTGATCGCGAGAGCTTGTCATGGGCTAAGTTGGGACACCCTGCGGGTTTAAACTTTCAAGAGCCGTGCCAGCGGTTATGTGGCAGATGGGAATTTGTTAATGTCGGTTGTAGATAACTTGACACGGATCCGAATTAAAGCGCATCAACCGAGTGTGTAGCCGTGATGGTCTCTTCTCGTGGTCCGGAAGTGAACACGGTTTCGTGTTATGTTTGGCGTAAGTAGGTGTTCGGGATCACCTCTTGATCATTGCTAGCTTCACGACCGTTCCGCTTGTTTCTCTTCTCGCTCTCATTTGTGTATGTTAGCCACCATATAGGCTTAGTTGCTGCTGCAACCTCACCACTTACCCTTCCTTTCCCATTAAGCTTTGCTAGTCTTGATACCCATGGTAATGGGATTCTTGAGTCCTCGTGGCTCACCATATACTTCAAAACCAGTTTGCGGTGCCTATGTTACCGAAGCGGTGGCGCAATCAAGCTCAAGGAGGAGCTCGATGAAGATCTTGCCCTTTGTGTTGTTTCGTTCTAGTTGATCGATGAGTGGAGCCCGGTTAGGGTCGATCGGGGACCTTTATGCATTTGGGGTTCTTCTTTTATTTTGGTTCCGTAGTCGGACCTTGATTGTATCTGGATGATGTAATGCTTTATTCATGTAATTGTGTGAAGTGGCGATTGTAAGCCAACTATGTACCTTTTTCCCTTATGTATTACATGAGTTGTGTGAAGATTACCTCACTTGCGACATTGCTTTCAATGCGGTTATGCCTCTAAGTCGTGCTTCGACACGTGGGAGATATAGCCGCATCGAGGGCGTTACAAAGGTATCGGTATACCGACGATCGAATCTCGGGCAAGTATTATACCGGTAGACAAAGGGAATTGTATACGGGATTGATTGTATCCTTGACATCGTGGTTCATCCGATGAGATCATCGTGGAACATGTGGGAGCCAACATGGGTATCCAGATCCGCTGTTGGTTATTGGCGGAGAGTTGTCTCGGTCATATGCGCATGGTTCCCGAACCGTAGGGTCTACACATAAGGTTCGATGGCGCTAGGGTTATAGGGAATAGATATCGTGGTTCTTGAATGTTGTTTGGAGTCCTCGATGAGATCTCGGACGTCACGAGGAGTTCCGGAATGGTCCGGAGGTAAAGGTTTATATATGGGAAGTCCTGTTTTGGTCACCGAAAAAGTTTCGGGTGCGATTGGTAACGTACCGGGACCATCGAGAGGGTCCTGGGGGTCTAACAGGTGGGGCCACCGGCCCCAGAGGTCTGCGTGGGCCAAGTGTGGGAGGGGACCAGCCCGAGGTGGGCTGGTGCGGCCCCCCCCCCACCAGGGCCCAAGGCGAAGAGAGAAGGGAAAAGGGGGAAACCCTAGGCTCAGATGGGCCTAAGGCCCACCTAGTGGTGTGCTCCCCTCTCTCCCCCTTGGCCACCCCCTAGATGGGATCTAGGGCTGGCCGCCACCCCTAGGGGTGGAAACCTAGGTGGGGGCACAGCCCCTCCCTTTCCCCTATATATAGTGGGGGTTTGGGGCTGCCATACACATGAGAAAATCTCCCTCTTGGCGCAGCCCTACCCCTCTCCCTCCTCGTCTCTTGCGGTGCTTGGCGAAGCCCTGCTAGAGTGCCACGCTCCTCCACCACCACCACGCCGTCGTGCTACTGCTGGACGGAGTCTTCCCCAACATCTCCCTCTCCCCTTGCTGGATCAAGGCACGGGAGACATCATCGGGCTGCACGTGTGTTGAACACGGAGGCGTCGTTGTTCGGCGCTTAGATCGGAATCAACCGCGATCTGAATCGCTACGAGTACGACTCCTTCATCCGTGTTCTTGTAACGCTTCCGCATCACGATCTTCAAGGATATGAAGATGCACTCCTCTCTCTCTCATTGCTAGTATCTCCGTAGATTGATCTTGGTGATGCGTAGAAAATTTTGAATTTCTGCTACGTTCCCCAACAAATACCTAGTTCAATCTCGTTACCGGCAAGTCTCTTTACTCGTTCCATAATACATCATCCCGCAACTAACTCATTAGTTGCAATGCAAGCAAGGCTTAAGTGATGTGCATTACCGAGTGGGCCCAGAGATACCTCTCCGACAATCGGAGTGACAAATCCTAATCTCGAAATACGCCAACACAACAAGTACCTTCGGAGACACCTGTAGAGCACCTTTATAATCACCCAGTTAGGTTGTGACGTTTGGTAGCACACAGAGTGTTCCTCTGGTAAATGGGAGTTGCATAATCTCATAGTCATAGGAACATGTATAAGTCATGAAGTAAGCAATAGCAACATACTAAACGATCGAGTGCTAAGCTAACGGAATGGGTCAAGTCAATCACATCATTCTCCTAATGATGTGATCCCGTTAATCAAATGACAACTCATGTCAATGGCTAGGAAACACAACCATCTTCGATCAACAAGCTAGTCAAGTAGAGGCATACTAGTGACACTCTGTTTGTCAATGTATTCACACAAGTATTATGTTTCCAGTTAATACAATTCTAGCATGAATAATAAACATTTATCATGATGTAAGGAAATAAATAATAACTTTATTATTGCCTCTAGGGCATATTTCCTTCAGTCTCCCACTTGCACTAGAGTCAGTAATCTTGATTACGCAGTAATGATTCTAACACCCATGGAGCCTTGGTGCTGATCATGTTTTGCTCGTGGAAGAGGCTTAGTCAACGAGTCTGCAACATTCAGATCTGTATGTATCTTGCAAATTTCTACGTCTCCCACCTGGACTAAATCCCGGATGGAATTGAAGTGTCTCTTGATGTGCTTGATTCTCTTGTGAAATCTGGATTCCTTCGCCAAGGCAATTGCACCAGTATTGTCACAAAAGATTTTCATTGGACCCGATGCACTAGGTATGACACCTAGATCGGATATGAACTCCTTCATCCAGACTCCTTCATTTGCTGCTTCGAAGTAGCTATGTACTCCGCTTCACCGTAGATCCTGCCACGGCGCTTTGTTTAAAACTGCACCAATGCGACGGCTCCACCGTTCAATGTAAACACGTATCCGGTTTGCGATTTAGAATCGTCCGGATCGGTGTCAAAACTTACATCGGCGTAACCATTTCGACTAGCTCTTTGTCACCTCCATAAGCGAAAACATATCCTTAGTCCTTTTCGGTATTTGGGATGTTCTTGACCCTTTGTCCGATGACCACTCCTGTATTACTTTGGTACCTCCCTGCTAAACTTATAGCAAGGCACACATCAGGTCTGGTACACAGCATTGCATAGGGAACATCTTTCATCTTCTCTCTATCTTCTGCAGTGGTCGGGCATTGAGTCTTACTCAACTTCACACCTTGTAACACAGGCAAGAACCCTTTCTTTGCTTGATGCATTTTGAACTTCTTCAAAACTTTGACAAGGTATGTGCTTTGTGAAAGTCCAATTAAGCGTCTTGACCTATCTCTATAGATCTTGATGCCCAATATATAAGCAGCTTCACCGAGGTCTTTCATTGAAAAACTCTTATTCAAGTATCCCTTTATGCTATCCAGAAATTCTATATCATTTCCAATCAACAATATGTCATCGACATATAATATCAGAAATGCAAGAGAGCTCCCACTCACTTTGTAAATACAGGCTTCTCCAAAAGTCTGTACAAAACCAAATGCTTTGATCACACTAGCAAAGCATTTATTCCAACTCCGAGAGGCTTGCACCAGTCCATAAATGGATCGCTGGAGCTTGCACACTTTGTTAGATCCCTTTGGATCGACAAAACCTTCCGGTTGCATCATATACAACTCTTCTTCCAGAAATCCATTCAGGAATGCAGTTTTTACATCCATTTGCCAAATTTCATAATCATAAAATGCGGCAATTGCTAACATGATTCGGACAGACTTAAGCATCGCTACGGTTGAGAAGGTCTCATCTTAGTCAATACCTTGAACTTGTCGAAAACCTTTCGCAACAAGTCAAGCTTTATAGACAATAACATTACCGTCAGCGTTAGTCTTCTTCTTGAAGATCCATTTATTCTCAATGGCTTGCCGATCATCGGGCAAGTCAACCAAAGTCCACACTTTGTTCTCATACATGGATCCCATCTCAGATTTCATGGCCTCAAGCCATTTTGCGGAATCTGGGCTCACCATCGCTTGTTCATAGTTCGTAGCTTCGTCATGGTATAGTAACATAACCTCCAGAACAGGATTACCGTACCACTCTGGTGTGGATCTTACTCTGGTTGATCTACGAGGTTCAGTAATAACTTGATCTGAAGTTCCATGATCATCATCATTAACTTCCTCACTAATTGGTATAGACATCACAGGAACCGGTTTCTGTGATGAACTAGTTTCCAATAAGGGAGCAGGTACGGTTACCTCATCAAGTTCTACTTTCCTCCCACTCACTTCTTTCGAGACAAACTCCTTTTCTAGAAAGGATCCATTCTTAGCAACGAATGTCTTGCCTTCGGATCTGTGATAGAAGGTGTACCCAACAGTCTCATTTGGGTATCCTATGAAGACACATTTCTCCGATTTGGGTTCAAGCTTATTAGGTTGAAGCTTTTTCACATAAGCGTCGCAGCCCCAAACTTTAAGAAACGACAACTTTGGTTTCTTGCCAAACCACAGTTCATAAAGTGTTGTCTCAACATATTTCGATGGTGCCCTATTTAACGTGAATGCAGCTGTCTCTAAAGCATAACCCCAAAATGATAGCGGTAAATCAGTAAGAGACATCATAGATCGCACCATATCTAGTAAAGTACGATTACGACGTTCGGACACACCATTACGCTGTGGTGTTCCGGGTGGTGTGAGTTGTGAAACTATTCCGCATTGTTTCAAATGTAGACCAAACTCGTAACTCAAATATTCTCCTCCACGATCAGATGTAGAAACTTTATTTTCTTGTTACGATTATTTTAAACTTCACTCTGAAATTCTTTAAAATTTTCAAATGTTTCAGACTTATGTTTTGTCAGTGTGGGACGACACCTATGGGATCAGAAGAATCCCTACTACGGTTTCCAGGGAGTAGGGTTGCAAGGAGAGTAGGGCTAGTAGACAGCACCATGATCATTTACCCAGGTTAGGGCCATGAGGATGCGTAAAACCCTAGTCCTGCTTTGGTGGGTGTATTTCTGAGAGTTCTTGAGCTCTCGAACTAGCTGTGGTTAGCACGTGGTTCGAAAGAGCCGAATCCTTCTCCATTATGCCATGGGCCTCCTTTTATAGTCAGAAGGGGCTGCCAAAGTGGCACACAGGAGGTGGAAAGGCGTACAGTGCCCTGAGCTTATCGCTCGTATTACAGGACAAGACGCATTTAATGCGTGGCATAGGTGTCCCCTTGCTTTATCGGGGACGGGGGCGAGGTCCGTCCCGTCCGTCGCCACTCCTCCTTGCTTCGACACGCGCCCCGGCCAATGATGCGTGCGGTGCCATGTAGGCAGGCAGGCAGCTGAGGTGGCGCGGTGGTGGAGTCTTCACGAAGATCTGCATGTCGCCACGCAGGCGCTTGATGAGTTGGCCTGGGAGCTGCATGTTGCCACGCAGGTGCCCGCCCAGCTGGTTGGGCTGGCAGCTGTATGGGAACGGTGGTGGAAGCTTGGTTGTCGCGGGCCTGGCGGTGGTCCCGCCGGCGTCCTTGGTGAGGGCCTTGCCGGGTGGCCCGGCAAGGGTCTTACCGTCTTGATGCAACAAGGGTCTTGCCGTGGCTGGCTGTCGTCCCGACAAAGGGTCTTGCGAAGTCAGTAGCCTTCCTCGGCAAGGATCTTGCTGAGGATCGTGGTCTTCTAATCCCTATCTGATCTTGAATATGTCTTCACAAAGATCTGCATGCCACCACAGAGGTGCCTTCCCGAGCCCTGGCCCCACGTTGATGACGGTGTTGGCGGCCGTGGGCTCAAGGGTGGCTCGCTCTGTTGGTGTGGGGCAAGCTGTCCCGGCAAGGATCTTGCCGGGGCCGCTGAGGTTGCCCCGGCAAGGGTCTTGCCGGGGAAACCTGCTTCGTCCCTCTGCTCTTTGTGGTCTTGGCCTTGGCGTTGCTCTGATTATCTTGGGCTTCGGTCTTACCATGGCTCACCTCCCCTGCTCTGCTTGGTGTGGCCATGGGCGCGGCTCTGACTGCCCGTGCATAGGTAAAGGGGTACAAAAGCGTGCCCCTCTTTTTGTACACCGACAGGAGCCCCCGGGCCTGGGCCACATATAAGCGCGACACGTTGTTGGGTCAGGCCCAAAACGGTGTGCGGGCAGGCGGGGCGGTTTTTACCACGGTAAGAATTTTCGTGTGCCCCGCTTCCCATGACCCGTGCGCGTGGTGTGGCCTGGAGGGGTGTGCGTGACGTCGGCGGCATGCGTGGTGCAGTTTTCACACGCATGCATCACATCGCAGTAAAGAGGCGGCTCCCGCCTTCCTCGTAAAAAGAGGGAGGTGTGGAGGCGCGGTCATTTACTGAACGGGGTCGGGGCGCGGTCTTCAAGGCGTCCACTCCCCATGATCACGGGGTGAGGAGAGGTCGTTTCGCATGTCCCCTCGGTTCTTCACGTCCGCCACGCGTCCCCCATGCACTTGGGGTAGCAAGCGGCGGGGGCGGGAAACCGGGCCGTTGCTGGTTGGGGCAGTGGGTCGGTCCCGATTCCACGTGCCTCTGGTGGCTGGATTGGCTGAACGGGGCGGCCGAGCCCCGACCCCGCTCCTTTATAAGGCGGGGGAAGGGGGGATGGCGTCCCGCACTCTTCTGTCATCTATCTCCTCTTGCTTCTGCTTCTTCCTTTCACTCGCCATGGAGAAAGGGAATCCTGGTCCTTCGACGGTGGCGGCAAGGGTCGCTGCTCCACAACGCGTCCCTCCTCCTAAGCCCACGGTGGTGGAGCCGGCCGCGAGGGGAAGGGGGCGAGGCCGGGGCAGAGGTCACAGTGCTCGGGGAAGAGGAGGACGGGGCGGCGCGCCGGCTTCGCCCCCGCCAATGATGCATTTCCCGATGGAAGGCCATGTCGGAGACCAGCCCGGCGAGTTCTTCATCAGGCTGCGCCGGCCCCCGCGTCTTCGTCTTCGTCTTCCCGTCCCGTTTGCTCGGGAGATGGAGCGTGACCGGCCCCAATCCCTCAGATTGCACATCAGGGGTTGCGGGAACAGGGGCACGCGGGTCGACCTCGACTTCCCGGCTCCTCGAGTCATGTACCTCCGTCGTGGGTGGAAGACGTTCGCTCGCATCCACAGCCTGACGGCGGGGCTCGTCCTCTACTTCAAATTAATTGAGGACGGCCTACTCTCCGTCAAGGTCTTCGGAAAATTCGGGACTCGCCTGAAGTGCTACGTGGAGAGCTCCTCCGATGGAGATTCTGACGATGGAAGCTCTTCCTCGAGCAAAAGTGACGAGGAGGACAGCGGGGTGGATAGCGGGGACGAGTCCGACTAGGCGTCGGATGCCCCGCGCCTGGGCAGGTGCGGCAGCAGCAGCATCTGCACCTGGCCGCTCCTCCGGCAGAGGTTTGCCGGGGCGGGGCCAGCTCCTTGAACTTCTTAGGGCCATCTCCTTGGGCGGCTGGCGTCGGGAGGTTGCGGAAGAGGAAGAGGGCGGGCGGCAAGGCCGTCAACTCGGAGTACGTGGGCACTGACGGCTTCATCGCGTATTGCCGGTCCTGCCGCCTTGTCTTCCAGCTCTTTTCCCGGCACCGTCATCACCAGCCCGCCCGTGGGCGGCCACCGAGGTGTTCTCTTGGTGCTTTCTGCTGCTCGTAGCTCACCTAGGCGCCCATTTTGCCCTTTCGCCTCCTTGACCTGCCTCCTGAGGAGAGGGACAACAAAAGGGATTACGGGCATCTTATCTCTTTTTTAGTTTGTAAGCCTGCGGGCCTTTGTTAATTTTAAACTTGTAACCCCCTTGCTCATGTTTTTCATCTCGCACGAACTGTACCTGTATGAGATGTTTTTAATGAAAAAGGGATGCTTGCCGGATTTTTCGTTCGCGGGTAAATCCCGCGACAAGGAGCTAATCCTTGTTATTGTTTAAGATACAGGTTTTTCGCCCGACAACAGGCCTTGCCGTCCCCCCACTCCACTCCACCGTTCTCGCACTCTTGGCGGAGGCAGGGATGAAGTGGGCTTCAGGATCCTCATCCCACCTCCTTGCCGCCACGGCTACGACCCAATCCGAACCCAGGAAATAATCCTTAGATATAGGAAAAAGGGGAGCACGGCAGCCTAGAGATAAAACGAGGTTTCACATACCCCAATCCGGTTCCAAAATGCATGACAGAGGATAAAACACTTATCTGGATCTGCAGCCCCGGCAATCTCATCTTGCCGCGGTTGGATCCCTGTGCTTGCAGCCCCCCGCAACTCTCGTTTGCCGGGGTCAGGGCGCCGGTCCGTTTCCTTCTTTCTGAGTAGCTCAGCAGAAGTGCTCATATGCCCTGCGAACCAAAGGAGGACAGAAAAGGAACAGATAGATGCGCACTCGACCTTTAGGCTAGGGGTTAGTTGCCGCTAAGCACTATCAACCCTAACCAAGGAAGAGACTCGACCTAGCATGCATGCTATAACTTAGGGCGCCAGCGCTTCATTTATTTATGCTCAGGGTCTACGCCTGGCTTTGTACAAAGGGTCACATGCCTTGTCGGCAAAGCTTGTACAAAAGGTGGCTTGCCGGGAGGCCCGGCAAGCCGTGCCTTGTGGGTAAAACTTGCGAAGATGCTCGATGTTCCAGGAGTTGCTCACCGGGACGGCATCTTCGGCCTCCAGGAGGACTGCGCCATGCCTGGTGACTCGTATTACCCGATAAGGGCCTTCCCACTTCGGCGTCAACTTGTTGGAATTCTTGGCCGACTGAACATGCTGAAGAACAAGGTCGCCTTCCTCAAAGCTTCGGGCACGAACCTTGCGGCTATGATAGCGGCGCAAGGCTTGCTGGTAGCGTGCCGCTCTCAGAGCCGCCCGAAGACGATCTTCCTCAAGGAGCGTCGCTTCATCTTGGCGCAACGGCTCTTGCTCAAGATTATCATAAGCGAGCACTCGAGGTGACCTGTATATGAGTTCCGTGGGGAGAACTGCTTCTGCCCCGTATACCAGGGCAAAAGGTGTCTGGCCGGTGGCTCGATTTGGCGTCGTCCTGATCGACCAAAGAACCGCCGGCAACTCATCAACCCAGTGCCTTCCGCTCTTGTGCAGCTTGTCAAAGGTCTTCGTTCTCAGGCCTCGCAACACTTCAGCATTTGCCCTCTCTGCTTGGCGGTTGCTCCGTGGATGTGCCACGAAAGCAAAACAGACCTTGCTGCCGAGGTCTTGGATGTACTGCATGAAGGTGTGGCTTGTGAACTGCGTGCCGTTGTCGGTGATGACTCTGTTCGGCACACCAAAATGGCAGACCAGTCCTTTGAAGAACTTGACGGCTGACTGAGCAGTCACCTTCCTCACTGCGTCCACCTCCGGCCACTTTATGAACTTGTCGATTGCAACATACAAGTACTCAAAGCCCCCGACAGCGCGGGGGAAAGGGCCCAGTATATTGAGACCCTAGACCGAGAATGGCCAGGAGAGAGGGATTGTTTGAAGGGCTTGGGCTGGTTGATGAAGCTTCTTTGAATGGAACTGGCACGCTTCACACTTGGTTACTAGTGCCGTCGCATCCTGGAGGACGATGGGCCAGAAGAAACCTTGCCGGAACGCCTTGCCGGCAAGGGCCCTCGACCCTATGTGGGAGCCACATACGCCTCCATGTATCTCCGCCAACAGCTCCAGTCCTTCCTCCCAGGTGATGCACTTGAGTTTCACACCGTTCGGCCTTCTCCGGTACAGGACGTCATCGACGAACTGGTACAGGGCGGACCAACGGGCTACTTTCTCCGCTTCTTCCTGCTCCTTAAGAAGCTCCCCTGTTTGGAGGAATTGGACGGTATGTTGTGCCCATGCCTGAGCCTGGGGCTCGATGGCAAGGACCAAAGGCATCTCTTCCGCCATGGGAACGGCTGTCTCTGACGGGGCTTGGCGCCTGCGGGCGATTGCTCTTTGGCGAGCTTAAGCGCCCAGCAGTAGCACCCTTGCCGGCAGCCCCAGGGGGCTCGGTAGGAAAGTATTTGCCGGGACCTGATTTTCTCCGCTTGCTCTGCCCCGCTAATGGTTCGACGGATGGTTGAGTTAACCGGAGCAAAAAGGTACCTGGTTCCACAGGTAGCTTGAATGTGGCATGCTTTGACACGTAATCGGCGATGTCGTTCTTCGCTCGGGGGACGTGCTCCGCCTGGATACCGTCAAAGCATTCCTCTAGCTTCCTCACCTCATCTACGTAAGCTTCCATCAATGGGCTCTGATAATCCTTGTTGACCTGCCTGACAACAAGCTGCGAGTCACCCCTGACGATGAGCTTCTTAACCCCGAGGTCTGCCGCGATCCTGAGACCGGCAAGCAATCCCTCGTACTCAGCGGTGTTGTTGGTGGACATCCCCCTGGGGAAGTGCATCTGGATCACGTACTTGAGGTGTTCTCCGATGGGTGCGACAAGCAGCACACCGGCACCGGCGCCTTGCAGCGAGAAAGCCCCATCAAAGTACATGATCCAGTCGCGGTCTGCTTCCTTGTTGGGGAGAGTGGTCTCTTGGATTTCTTCGTCAGGCGTCGAGGTCCATTCTGCGATGAACTCCGCCAAGACTCTGCTCTGAATTGTCGAGGTACTTTCAAACCTTAAACCGAAGCTTGACAGCTTCAAGGCCCATTCCACAATCCTTCCGGTTGCGTCCGGGTTGTGCAGTATCCGTTGCAATGGGAGGCAGGTGACGACAGTGATCTCGTGGGCCTGGAAGTAGTGACGCGGCTTCCTCGAGGCCATAAGGAGGCCGAAGAGCAATTTTTGCACGCCGGAATACCTCGACCTAGCCCCCTGCAAGAGGGAGCTGACAAAGTAAACCGGGTGCTGCATCATCTTCTTCTTTGGCACCACTTCACTCGACTACGAGGGCATTGCCTTGGTGGCACCAGACTCTGCCGGGGGCCGCGCCTTGTCGGCACCAGGCCCTGCCGGGGGAATCTTTGGCTTGCCATCCGCTGGTTCTGCCGCCATTGCTGCCTCCTCGTCGACCTCCGTCTGTGCCACTAGTGCGGCACTGACCACTTGATTCGTTGCCGCCAGATACAGCAGTAACGGCTCTTGTGGTTTAGGCGCAACCAGTATTGGCGTGGAGGAAAGGTATTTCTTTAGATCCTACAGTGCTGCCTCGGCTTCTGGGGTCCACTCTATTGGGCCTGCCTTCTTCAAGATTTTGAAGAAGGGAAGGGCGCGCTCGGCGGACTTGGAGATGAATCGGCTCATGGCGGCAACGCAGCCGGTGAGCCGACGCACATCCTTGATCCGCTTGGGCGCCTCGATCT
Source organism: Aegilops speltoides (assembly GCA_021437245.1). NCBI lineage: Eukaryota > Viridiplantae > Streptophyta > Magnoliopsida > Poales > Poaceae > Aegilops > Aegilops speltoides. Next base: position 83,585,885 of record CM038146.1, on the reverse strand, counting down.
ACTCAATAGCCCTGATCTTGTCTAGGTTTGCCTCGATCCCGCACTGCGACACAAAGAACCCAAGAAGCTTGCCGGACAGAACTCTGAAGACGCACTTCTCAGGGTTCAGCTTGAGGTTGATCTTGCGCAAGTAAGCAAATGTCTCTTCCAAATCTTACACAAGAGTTGGCCCGTCCTTGGTTTTGACCACTATGTCATCCATGTAGGCCTCCATATTTCTATGGAGCTGAGGTTCAAAACCAATTTGGACTGCTCTTGCAAACGTTGAGCCAGCACTCTTCAACCTGAAAGGCATCCGTAAAAAGCAATACGTACCACATGGGGTGATGAATGTTGTCTTCTCTTCATCCTCTCTTGTCATGAAGATTTGGTGGTAGCCTGAGTAGGCGTCGAGGAATGATAACAGATCACAGCCGGCTGTGGAGTCAACAATCTGGTCGATGCGTGGCAACAGGAAGGGGTCCTTAGGACAAGCCTTGTTAATATCCGTGTAATCAATACACAGCCTCCACTTCCCATTCGCCTTGCACACCACTACCAGATTGGCCAACCACGTCGGGTGGAGCACCCCTCTCACCAAACCTGCCGCTTCCAACTTCCTGATCTCCTCTGTGATGAACTCCTGCCTTTCCAGAGCCTGCTTTCTGACCTTCTGCTTGACGGGCCGTGCGTGGGGGCAGACAGCTAGGTTGTGCTCAATCACCTCCTTGGGAACACCGGGGATGTCGGACGCTTGCCATGCAAACACGTCGACATTTTCCCGTAGGAAGGTGATGAGCGCGCCTTCCTATTTGCTGTCGAGGGTGGAGCCTATGTGAAGGTCCCTCCCGTGCCAACTTCCTCGACGGGCACCTTCTTGGTCCGCAGCGGCTCGGCTCTGGATCTCTTGCTCTTGTCGGTAGAGCTCTCTAGCACGTCCTCAACGGTAGCACAACACTCTGAGGAGGTGCGCTTGTCGGAGTGGGTGCGAGAGGTCTTGACGGGCTCCTTCTCCCCCCCCCCCCCGCCCTTCAGCGGCAGGAGCAGGTGCCTTGATGGTAGCTGCTGCAACTGCTTCCCGGTAGAGTTGGTCGGCGCAGATCAGCGCGTCCTTCTTGTCGGAGGGGACGGAGATGATGGTCAACGGCCCGGGCATCTTTAGCATGTTGTAGGCGTAGTGTGACGCCGCCATGAACTTGGCTAGTGTCGGGCGGCCGAGGATCCCGTTGTAGGGCAAGGGGATCTCCGCCACGTCGAAGACGATCCTCTCCGTCATGTAGTTCAACTCTCCTCCAAATGTCACGGGCAGTGTGACCTTTCCCTTCGGATGGCTCCTCCCCGGATTGACCCCTTGAAACGTGCCCGTTTCCTCGAGGTCTCCATCAGGGATTTGCAACCTTTTGATCACGACAAGCGAGATCAGGTTCAGGCCGGCCCCACCGTCAACCAACATCTTGTTCACCCTGAGGTTGCGTATCGTTGGCGAGACCAACAATGGAAAACACCCGACCACAGTAGTGCGGTCAGGGTGGTCCTCGGCATCAAAGATGAGGGGCGTGCTGGACCACTTTAGCGGCTTCTGAGCGTCGAATGACGGCTCTGCTGCTGTAATCTCACGCACCCACTGCTTGATCTAACAGTGAGAGGTATGCGGCGAGGCGCCGCCATTGACGCACATGGCCTCCGTAGCCTTCTGGAACCCTTGCTCACCAGACTCTTCGTCCTTGTCGTGACCATCGTCTTCTTGTTTCTTGTTGCAGCCCCGGGCGGGCCTCTCTTGCTGGTTGTCCTTGCCGGGGCGGCCTCCTTGGCCGCCATGCTTATTGCCGGATCCCTTAGCACCATCCTGGTCCTTCCCCTTGTCCTGCCTTTCGTACTCAACCTTTTGCTTTTTGGCAAGCAGCTCGACTTGTCGACAGTTCTGGAGGTCGTGGCCCTTGGTGCGGTGGATCTTGCAGTATTGCTTGCCGGAGCTTCCTGGCTTGTCGGTAGCCGCCAAGGCCCGGCAGGCGGCACACCCGACAATCTCCTTGCCCGGGGCGTCTGCCTTGACCTTCTTGCCGGCACCGGTATCCTCATATCCCTCAACGGCAAGCACGGCCTTGCCTTTGCGTTTCCTATTGCGACGCCGGCTCTTCTTCGTCAGGGTAGCGGCGTCTTCATTGGTAGAGTCAGTTTCCATGCCGGCGTCCTCGCCGGGGTACTTCCTTCCCTCTTCAGCCCGGGTGCACCTATCGGCCAGAACGTAGAGATCGGCCACATCCTTAACCTTGTTCATCGCTAGCTCCTCGCGCATCTTGTGATTGCGCACGTTCTGGTGGAACGCGCTAATCACAGCGGCGGGATGAACGTCGGGGATGTTGTACTGCACCCGGCTGAATCTCTGGATGTACTTGCGCAGGGTCTCCCTTCCTTCTGGGGAATGATATGCAGATCACTGGCCTGGCCATGAGCTTGGTGGCCTCCAGTGAAGGCGCCAATGAACTCATGGCACAGATCTAACCAAGAAGAAATGGAATCCACCGGCAAGTGCATCAACCAAGACATCACATTGGGCTTGAGCGCCAACGGGAAATAGTTGGCAAGCACCTTGTCGTAGCCCCAGCGGCCTGCATCACGATGGTGCAGATGCTGAGGAACTTGGACGCATGGGTCTTGCCGGTGTACTTCTCGCTGACGTCGGGCTTGAATGTGCAGTGGGACGACCACTGGAACTGCCTCAGCTCACCGGTAAAAGCCGGGCAGCCCACCTTGTAAGGTAGGCCACCGGGGCCCCCCGGTGCCGGGTGGTCCATAGCAGGTCCCACCCGCTTGTTCGACTGGCGGCGCGTTTCGCGCCGGCGCTCGACGGTGGTTCGAGTGTCTTCGTGAGCTTGCTCCCGAAGGACCTGGCGCTGGTCGCGGAGGATCCGCGAGTCGGACGACGCTATGGAGATGTTATCACAAGCGTCATCGCGATAGGCCGACGCCCGCGGCGGCTGGCGAGGAGGAGGAGAGTGCATCGTGGCCGCAGGTCCCCCGGTCCTCCCAGCGCCAGCATGTGGTGGCTCGGTGGAGCGCCAACTCGAGGGCCCCGTCAGTCATGAACCATCTTTGTTTGCAACGGCGATGAGGCTCCGGATGGTGTCCCTCCATTCATCGAGCTTCTCTGCAGCAGGAGGGAAGTCGAGGAGCAGCTATGCGCGCACCAAAGCTTCTGTTGGCGTGGTCGGCGGCGATAGCTGCGTGGAACGCGGCGCGCTTCGACTTCTAACTATGTTAGAAGGAGCTCCATCACGACCCAGCGGCCGCGTGCCATTTTCACCGAGTGCTTGGCGGCGTCTGAACCCTTTATCTTCTTGGCGGCGCGGGGCTCTTCCAGGCGGTGCCGGGGTCCTAGCGTGGGGGCGTTGTTTGGCGTGCACTCCATGGCAAGAACGTGAGGTGGTCGTTGGTGTATGCGTGATGGAGGTCGCCGCGCTGCCCGGAGTGGGCACAACGACACCCCCGGAGGGCCCCGCACCGCCTGTGGGGGGCCCAGCTCCGTCTTTGGATCCGGCGACGTGTAGCCGGTCGTCTGGCGCACGGACGATGCCGCTCGCCAGGCTCCGACTTCCTGGGCGATGTTGGTGCTCGCGGGTCGCGGCCCGGGTCCTATCCGCGACAGGTCCGCTGCTCGTCCGCACCGACACGGGCCGTTCGGCTCCCAACGAGCCGACCGCCGTGGTCGTCTTCTTCTTAGGGGCCATGGCGACGAAGAACTGCTAGGCTAACTACCAGACCAGATTCTCACAATTGCGCCCCCTACCTTGCGTGCCAAAGATGTCGGTGTGGGACGACACCTATGGGATCACAAGAATCCCTACTACGGTTGCCGGGGCGCAGGGTTGCGAGGAGAGCAGGGCTAGTAGACAGCACAAGGATCGTTTACCCAGGTTTGGGCCTTGAGGATGCGTAAAACCCTAGTCCTGCTTTGGTGGGTGTATTTCTGAGAGTTCTTGAGCTCTCGAACTAGTTGTGGTCAGCGCATGGTTTGAAAGAGCCAAATCCTTCTCCAGTATGCCATGGGCCTCCTTTTATAATCAGAAGGGGCTGCCACACTGGCACACAGGAGGTGGAAAGGCGTACAGTGCCCTGAGCTTATCGCTCGTATTACAGGACAAGACGCATTTAATGTGTGGCATAGGTGTCCCCTTGCTTTATCGGGGACGGGGGCGAGGCCCGTCCCGTCCGTCGCCGCTCCTCCTCGCTTTGACACGCGCCCCGGTCAGTGATGCGTGAGGTGCCATGTAGGCAGGCAGGCAGCTGAGGAGGCGCGGTGGTGGAGTCTTCACGAAGATTTGCATGCCGCCACGCAGGCGCTTGATGAGTTGGCCTGGGAGCTGCATGTTTCCACACAGGTGCCCGCCCAGCTGGTTGGGCTGGCAGCTATATGGGAACGGCGATGGAAGCTTGGTTGTCGTGGGCCTGGTGGTGGTCCCGCCGGCATCCTTGGTGAGGTCCTTGCCGGGTAGCCCGGCAAGGGTCTTGCCGTGCGGCCCGGCAAGGGTCTTGCCATGGCGCGCTGTCGTCCCCGGCAAGGGTCTTGCCAGGGGTCTGGTAGCCTTCCTCGGCAAGGATCTTTCTGAGGATCGTCGTCTTCGAATCCTTATCTGATCTTGAATATGTCTTCACAAAGATCTGCATGCCACCACAGAGGTGCCTCCCGAGCCCTGGCCCCACGTTGATGACAGTGTTGGCGGCCGTGGGCTCAAGGATGGCTCGCTCTGTTGGTGTGGGGCGAGCTGTCCTGGCAAGGATCTTGCCGGGGCCGTTGAGGTTGCCCCGGCAAGGGTCTTGCCGGGGAAACCTGCTTCGTCCCTCTGCTCTTTGTGGTCTTGGCCTTGGCGTTGCTCTGATTATCTTGGGCTCCGGTCTTACCTTGGCTCACCCCCTGCTCTGCTTGGTGTGGTCGTGGGCGCGGCTCTGACTGCCCGTGCACAGGTAAGGGGGTACAAAAGCGTGCCCCTCTTTTCGTACACCGACATGTTTCATTAAGAAGATATACCCGCCGCGAGCCTCAACATTCATCGGACCACATAAATCTATATGTATGATTTCCAACAAATCTATTGCTCGCTCCATAGTTCCGGAGAACGGAGTTTTAGTCATCTTGCCCATGAGGCACGGTTCGCAAGTACTAAGTGATTCATAATCAAGTGGTTCAAAAAGTCCATCGGTATGGAGTTTCTTCATGCGCTTTACACCGATATGACCTAAATGGCAGTGCCAAAAATAAGTTGCACTATCATTATCAACTCTGCATCTTTTGGCTTCAACATTATGAATATGTGTATCACTACTATTGAGATTCATCAAAAATAGACCACTCTTTAATGGTGCATGACCATAAAAGATATTACTCATATAAATAGAATAACCATTATTCTATTATTTTAATGAATAACCGTCTCGCATCAAAAAAGATCCAGATATAATGTTCATGCTCAACGCTGGCACCAAATAACAATATTTAGGTCTAATACTAATCCCGAAGGTAGATGTAGAGGTAGCGTGCCGACGGCGATCACATCGACTTTGGAACCGTTTCCCACGCGCATCGTCACCTCGTCCTTGGCCAGTGTTCTCTTAATCCGTAGTCCCTGTTTTGAGTTGCAAATATTAGCAACAAAACCAGTATCAAATACCCAGGTGCTACTGCGAGCTCTGGTAAGGTACACATCAATAACATGTATATCACATATACCTTTTTCCACCTTGCCATCCTTCTTATCCGCCAAATACTTGGGGCAGTTCCACTTCCAGTGACCAGTTTGCTTGCAGTAGAAGCACTCAGTCTCAGGCTTGGGTCCAGACTTGGGTTTCTTCTCTTGAGCAGCAACTTGCTTGCTGTTCTTCTTGAAGTTCCCCTTCTTCTTCCCTTTGCCCTTTTTCTTGAAACTGGTGGTTTATTAACCATCAACACTTGATGCTTCTTTTTGATTTCTACCTCCGCAGCTTTTAGCATTGCGAAGAGCTTGGGAATCGTCTTATCCATCCCTTGCATGTTATAGTTCATCACGAAGCTCTTGTAGCTTGGTGGCAGTGATTGAAGAATTCTGTCAATGACGCTATCATCTGGAAGGTTAACTCCCAGTTGAATTAAGTGATTGTTATACCCAGACATTCTGAGTATATGCTCAGTGACAGCGAACTATTCTCCTCCATCTTGCAGCTGTAGAACTTATTGGAGACTTCATATCTCTCAATCCGGGCATTTGCTTGAAATATTAACTTCAACTCCTGGAACATCTCATATGCTCCTTGACATTCAAAACGCCGTTCAAGTCCCGGTTCTAAGCTGTAAAGCATGGGACACTGAACTATCGAGTAGTCATCAGCTTTGCTCTGCCAGACATTGAAAGTGCGTTATATCGACTAGAGGGGGGTGAATAGGCGATTTTTATGAATTCTTCACTGAGGAATTTGCGGGTGAGGAAATTCCTTAGCGAAGAACTACTTGCAGCGGAATAAGTACTCAAAAGTAAACATAGCAGAATACAAGCATGGTCATCATGATGAAATGAATACAAGCACATAGTACAGAAAGCATAGTCACAGGATAACACAGGATGAAGACAAACAGACTGAAGAAATTGAACTGAGGAAATTGAGAAAGTCTTCAGTCAAAGTCTTCAAACATAGATATGACAAACACACAACACAGTAATGAGGAAATGAAAGAGTTGAGGAAATAGAACCAGTTGGCTTGGTGAAGACAATGATTTGGTAGACCAGTTCCAACTGCTGTCTCAGTTGTACATATGGTTGGAGTGGCTAGGTATTTAAACCTGAGGACACACAGTCCCGGACACATAGTCCTCACCGTATTCTCCTTGAGTAAGGTCACACAGACCTCGCCCAATCACTCGTGGTAAGTCTTCATGTGACTTCCGAACCTTCACAAACTCAATCACTCGGCGATCCACAATTCCTCTTGGATGCTCTAGACCATGACGCCTAACCGTCTGGAAGAAGCACAATCTTCAAAGGTAACAAGCGTCGGATCCACGCAGAATCACTCTCTTCAGTGATGCTCAATCACTTTGGGTTTGTAGGTGCTTGGGTTTGGGTTTTCCTCACTCGATGATTTTCGCTCAAAGTCCTCGGAGCATGGGATGCTCTCAAATGACAAGTGTCAGTTTCTCTCAGAGCAGCCAACCAGCTAGTGGTTGTAGGGGGCGGCTATTTATAGCCTAGGGAGCAGCCCGACATGATAAGACATAAATGCCCTTCAATGATATGACTGTTAGGTGGATAAGATATTTTGGGACAGCTGGCGCGTAGCATAGCAACGGTCGGAAATTTGAGGCTCAAATTCCTCAGGGCTATCATGTTCCTCACTGTATAGGCAATCCGCACTGGCGAATTCCTAACTCCTCAGTCAGAACAAATTCCTCAGCGACCGAAGAAAGCGTCGTCTCATCCTTTGAAGAAATTGACTGAACTGTATGAGATTTCCAATGGCTTCACTCGAAGGGATTGGTAGGCGTAGGATTTTGAGTTGAGCATCACTTGGAAATTTTTCCTTAGTATTTCCTCGATCCCCTTTAACAGTATGGTGTTTCCTATGACTCAAGAAAAGAAAACAAAACTATGAAAACAAAAGTCTTCACGCTTCATGTTCCTCAAATGAACACCAAATCTTCAAGGTCACACCAATTTCTTCACTTTCAAAGTCTTCAGAAAGTCTTCAGTTGAAGAACTTCATTTTTAGGGGTTGACTTTCTCTGTAAATATCAAACTCCTCATAGACTTATAGACCTATGTACTGATATGTCTCCAACGTATCTATAATTTTTGATTGCTCCATGCTATATTATCTACTATTTTGGGCAATATTGGGCTTTATTTTCCACTTTTATATTACTTTTGGGACTAACCAATTAACCGGAGGCCCAGCCTAGATTTGCTGTTTTTGCCTATTTCAGTATTTCGAAAAAAAAAGGAATATCAAACGGAGTCGAAACGGAACGAAATCAACTGGAGAAGTTATTTTTGGAAGGAAAGCTACTGGAAAAGCTTGGAGTGCACGTCAGGAAAGAAGGGAGGTGCCCACGAGGGTGGGGGCGCTCCCACCACCCTAGGGCACGCCCCCTGCCTCGTGGCCCCCCCTTCGGTCCACCGACGTACTTCTTTCACCCATATATACCTACGTACCCTAAAACTTCCAGAACAGAGAATAGATCGGGAGTTCCACCGCCGTAAAACCTCCAGAGCCACCAAAAACCAATCGGGACCCTGTTCCGGCACCCTGCCGGAGGGGGGAACCCTCACCTGTGGCCATCTTCATCATCCCGGTGCTCTCCATGACGAGGAGGGAGTAGTTCACGCTCGGGGCTGAGGGTATGTACCAGTAGCTATGTATTTGATCTCTCTCTCTCTCTCTCGTGTTCTTGATTTGGCACGATCTTGATGTATCGCGAGCTTTGCTATTATAGTTGGATCTTATGTTTCTTCTCCCCCTCTACTCTCTTGTAATGGATTGAGTTTTCCCCTTGAAGTAATCTTATCGGATTGAGTCTTTAAAGATTTGAGAGCACTTGATGTATGTCTTGCCGTGCGTATCTGTGGCGACAATGGGATATCACGTGATTCACTTGATGTATGTTTTGGTGATCAACTTGCGGGTTCCGCCCATGAACCTATGCATAGGGGTTGGCACACGTTTTCGTCGTGATTCTCCGGTAGAAACTTTGGGGCACTCTTTGAGGTTCTATGTGTTGGTTGAATAGATGAATCTAAGATAGTGTGATGCATATCGTATAATCATACCCACGGATACTTGAGGTGACATTGGAGTATCTAGGTGACATTAGGGTTTTGGTTGATTTGTATCTTAAGGTGTTATTCTAGTACGAACTCTAGGGCTGTTTGTGACACTTATAGGAATAGCCCAATGGATTGATTGGAAAGAATAACTATGAGGTGGTTTCGTACCCTACCATAATCTCTTCGTTTGTTCTCCCCTATTAGTGACTTTGGGGTGACTCTTTGTTGCATGTTGAGGGATAGTTATGTGATCCAACTATGTTATTATTATTGAGAGAACTTCAACTAGTGAAAGTATGAACCCTAGGCCTTGTTTCCTAGCATTGCAATACCGTTTACGCTCACTTTTATCGCTTGCTACCTTGCTGTTTTTATATTTTCAGATTACAAAAACCTATATCTACCATCCATATTGCACTTGTATCAGCAACTCTTCGCCGAATTAGTGCACCTATACAATTTACCATTGTATTGGGTGTGTTGGGGACACAAGGGACTCTTTGTTATTTGGTTGCAGGGTTGTTTGAGAGAGACCATCTTCATCCTACGCCTCCCACGGATTGATAAGCCTTAGGTCATCCACTTGAGGGAAATTTGCTACTGTCCTACAAACCTCTGCACTTGGAGGCCCAACAACGTCTACAAGAAGAAGGTTGCATAGTAGACATCATGTACACTCACAAACACATTAGTCCCTTAACCTATAAGTCTTCAATACACCAAAATCACTAAGGGGCACTAGATGCACTTACAATCTCCCCCTTTTTGGTGATTGATGACAATATAGGTTAAGTTTTCAACGGGGATAAACATATGAAGTGTAAATACTGATATTGAGGAATTTGATTGCAAGATATAGAAGAACTCCCCCTGAAGATGTGCATAGTGAGGAATTTGCTTTTGAATCAATGCACACTTGAAGAGTTAAATCATGGAGATCTCCCCCTATATCGTGTAATTCATACACGCATTTGACATATAATATGAAGAATTTGAAATGCATGATGAAATATGGTGACTGATGTAATTCAGCATGCGTGCATTAACATTAACAAGGAATAAGCATGCAGAAGAACACAGCAAAAGTATCAGGCCACCATAGAGTTTAAGTTTACAACTCGATCCAGCAAAGTCTTAAAAAGAACAAGAGTTGCAACTTGGAAAAAAACGACCATATAATAGACCCGCTTGAAGACTAACTCAAATTTCTCCCCCTTTGTCATCGAATGACCAAAAGGATCGAAATTGAGGACTAACGCCCCTGAAGAATATCAAGTGATGAAGGAGTGCCAGCGTTGTTGGGGTAGGTTGTTGATGTTGGGCCTGCCGCAGTGTCGTCCAAGTCTTCATGTTCATCGGTGTCGCGCGATGAAGAATAGGAGCTGGCCACCAAGGAAGGAACCTTGACCTTCTTGTATTTCTTCGGAGGAGGTGCAGACCAGTCAAAGTCTTCCTTGAGACCCATTTTCTTCAGATCGTCGGTGCTATAGACATGAGACAGAACAGCCCAGGTACGGTTGAAGGTTTCATGGAGGTAGTAGTGGTTTTTCTTCACTGCATTGTGAGTAGCAGTCATGTTGTGAAGAATTGAACCAAACTGACACTTGACCCATTTATGATTGTGATCAACCTTCTGACGAAGACTGAGGAGAAGCTCACGATCAGTCATCACCCTGGGTGTTGTGCCTTGAGGATTTTGCTTGGTTGTGTTGGCGGCAGAGTCATGTGTGGCAAAGTCGTCATTGGTTGAGTAGGATGCAGCCTTGCAAAATTGACCATCCAATGGACGAATGCCTTCACCTATAACAGCAGCGGCCTTGCCCTTGTCATCAGCTGAGGAAAATGTCCGTTTGAGGACTTTAATCGGAGGCAAGTAGCTGCAATGGTTCAGTGCATCAGCTTTGTAGTTGAGTGAAGACCTTGTTCTGATGAATCTCATAATCCAAGGTGCATAAGGCTTCAGCTCAAACGGTGACATAGCGACATTGGCCAGAGTCCTCATGAAGAAATCATGGAAGTTGACAGGAACGCCATGAAAGATATTGAAAAGCAGATTCTTCATGATGCCAGCGACTTCTTCTTCATTCGAGTCGTGGCCCTTGATTGGACTCAATGTCTCCGTCAAAATGCGATAGACAGTCCGAGGCTCATATACTAATTCCTTCATGAGGAATTTGGTTCATGGGGCTTGCCCTGGCTTCAATGGCTTCATCAGCACTTGCATGTAATGATCGGTAAGCTCAGGCTATAGATGCAACGAGCAGCTTCAAGGGGAGGACTGAGTGGTAAGGCATGAAGCAATTCAGTAGCTGGTGCCTTGTAGTGAGTGTTTTTAGACAACCAGTCCAGCACCCATGAATTCACATGTTCATAATCTCCGGTGATGTGCCGCGTCGCATAAAACTGAAGAATGAGTTTTCATTCCAATCATAGATGTCAGTGCAGAAATTTAACAGTCCAGCCTCGTGAAGAACACTGAGGACTGGCACAAAGCATGGCAGAGATTCCATATCTACGTGAGGAATGTGCTCATGATCGAAGACTTTGTCTTTGTTGAACAGCACTGAGGAATAGAAATTTGCCTGACTGGCAGTCTAGAAACGCCTCTTCCTAATGCGAGCAGAGTCATAGGGGTTATAGTCTGTGAAGAATACGTGCTCGCTGAAGAAATCATCATCCTTGAATTTTTGCTTCCTTGAGAATGGATCCTTTGGCTTGGGCAGAGGAGTATTAGTGAGTTGCATCACAACCTCAGGAATCGCAATCTCAGGTTCTTCAGGCTGAGGAATTTCTGGTTCCTCTTTAGTGGCAGTATGCCTTCAGATCTTCAGCAGCAGCAGTTTCTTCAGCACTAGTGGCTGGAATTTCTTCACGTACAGACGAAGTGGGGTGAGTTTCTTCAGAGCCCATTTGAACAGTTTGTGCAGGGGACTGAGGGATTTGCTGTAACATTGTGAAGAGTGGAGAGTTGGGGTGCTGACTTTCCCAAAAATCATCATTCATCAATGGACTCGTACTCCCAATGTCCATGTCTTCATCTTCTATTTCTTCAACGCCAGCCTCTTCAGCTGTGAACTGAGGCATTGGCAAGGAAACAACAGGAGTTGAAGGGATTTCATCCACTTCAATTTCTTCATCCATCTGCTCTGACGAAGCAGCAAAAGGATTTTCTTCATCAGATCCGCTAGGGATCACATGTTCTTCATCAAAAGGAACAAGGACCTTTGATGGCATGGTTGAGATTGGAACAACATCAATGGGATTTTCAAACGAGCTGTTCATAGGCTTCATTTTCTTTGAAGCTGAAGAATCTGAAATAGCTGATGCTTTCCTTTTCTTCACTGCTGCACGCTCTGCAGCCTTGGTCTTCTTCACATATGATGCAGATGGAAGGATCAGAGTTGGGGTATTCGCAGGAGGAGCAAAGGAATCTGGTTCATTTTCTTCAGGCATAACTGATACAGTTGTACTAACCTCTTCATTTTCTTCAGGCGCACCACTAGTGGATGCCCTGGCAATTTCTTCAGTGGCTGGAATGCAGTCATCAGCCCTGGAACTCACATTTTCTTCAGCAGCCAGAAAGTCATCAGCGGTGCTGGCATGTTCTTCAGTTGGCTGGGAAGATGCTTCAGCCTGAGGAATTTCTTGTTGCGATGGGGCTGCAACATTGGAGGTGAACTTCTCAGTCAGTTTAACAAACCTGACTTTGGCTCCTTGCCTATCAGCATAGTAAGCATTGAAGTCATCGTTGAGGGCTTTGATTTCAGACTGGATCTTTACAAGTTCATCAGTTGTCATAGAGACAACGTTGTTCTTCTGAAATTTTTCTTTCCTATACTGTGCTTTCTTGATCTACCTGGCCTTCTCATATTTCCATTTTTCTTCTTGGATGAAATGGGTCAGCATGTGACTTTGGCCAGGAGTCAAACTGAAATCAGGCATATATAGGAGTGTTTGGGTCCTTGTGCCAGAGATCAATATAGTCGAGGATCAACCTTGGATCCAAAAGTAGTGGCACATTTGCGCCTTTGGCTCTAGCGGCCCTGACTTGCCTATCTCTGATGATCTCAGCAAGTTCTTCATCATCAGCTTCATCTTCTTCAGACGGCACTTGGAAGGCGACCTGCTTCTTCTGAGGACTAGGGCGAGGACCACGTCCAGCAGTGGCCTTTGTCTTCAGCAGAGAGGGCCCCGTTGAAGAATTTCGTGCAGCTGAGGAACTAGCTGAAGCTCCTGAGGCAATAGAGATACCTATAGTCCTTTGGCAGGTGGCAAGATGCACAGGTGCTGAGGACTTTGCCGGAGCAGCTGAGGACTTTGGAGGAGCTGGCACAGCATGAGGAATTGGCCTTGAGGCTTTGAAGATTCTGGCCGTAAGGGCATAGCTGAGGAACTTGGCCTTGAGGGCATTGAAGGTGAAGCACTTGGCTTACGAGCAGGCTTCTTTGCCATAGATTTCTTCGGCTTGACAGAGACCTCAACAGCACCAGCAGCAACAGAGTCTTCGTTGAATTTCCTCACTGCTTCTCTCGCTTGTCTAGCCAGCTTGGCCTGGCGCTTGGCCCATTCATCAGGATAGTCCTCACCGCGCTTGAGGCTGTTGGGATCTGCTTCTTGGCCAGGTGCCAATGGAGGTCTTGGGCATGGAGGATTTAGAGCGAATTTCTTCATGTACTTTGGAGTTACATACATGTACTCCCTCCATTCTTTTGCCCATCTCCTTTCTATCCTCTGGATGCGCACCTTGCGCTGATTTTTGTTCTCCTTACCAAACTTGGCCTCATTAGGAGTGCAATAGTCTTTGTATATGTCATCAGGGATCTCAAAGGCAGTCCATGCCTCTTTCCTCCTTTCTGTGGCTTCTTTCCATCAGCCATTTTCTTCAGCTGAGGAATTTGAACAATTGAATTCTCTGAAGAAGTATGCAACTTTTCTTCGAGGAACGCAACAAATGAGTTAAGTTGATGAGAACCTAGTGATTCAGCAGCGGACATGAGTACATGTGAGCAGAGTATAGTTGCGAGGAATTCGGAGAGGTCATATCTGCGTTCTCGGAAGGTTTTCAAAAGAACAAGTTTGAGGAATTTGACGGATGAGTCTTGAAGAATTTCACTAAGCATTCTTTGTCTTAGGTTCGAGTTGTAAGATCGAAGATCCACACAATTGAGGAATCTTGAAGAAAAATGATGCTTAGAAAAAAAGAATCAAGAACAGATGACATGTGAGGTGTTTAGTATATGAGGATTTGAAGAAAAAAAACACCTTTGAAGATTTTGTAGAAATCATTTGAATTAAAGAGGCAGTAAAAGTAACTTTTAATTTACCTGAATGAAGAACACGACGAACAATGAGGTGGAGAAGTGAAGTTAAATGCAATGCAGATCTTCCACGTCCTAACTTGGCGGAGGAATACGACTACTGGCGGTGGAGTGAAGATTTCATGACGGCCTTGAATCTGTGATGGCGAGTCGGCGGTGAAGCTCTTCCTCACGGCGACGATGAAATAGCGGCGGCGCTAGGGTTTGAAGCTCGGCGGGAGAGAGAGGTCGAGCAGAGTAAAGGAAGTGAGGAAGGGGAGAGGGGGTATTTATAGCCACGGTGAAAAATTATTCGCCCGAAGATTTTGGACGAACGTGCCCCTGACCCTTCTCATTCGCATGACATGTGTCAGCCACGTATTGAGAAGTCGAGATCGTGTTAGATCATGGGTGAATAGATAAGTCTACCGTGGGATGCGAAACGGTTTGAGCGGCAAAGCCGAAAATTTTGGATAAGATAAGTTTTAACGTTCCGTTCGCAAATTCTTGTGGGCATAGATGGCCATTTGTGGGCATAGGAATTTTAGCGCCTTCACTTTCAAAGTCTTGAAAGTCTTGAAATCCAAAGTCTTGGTTGAAGAACTTGATTTTTAGGGTCGACTTTCTCTGTAAATATCAAACTCCTCATAGACTTATAGACACTGTGTACACTCACAAACACATTAGTCCCTTAACCTATCGGTCTTCAATGCACCAAAATCACTAAGGGGCACTAGATGCACTTCTGAGACATTCATAACATCTGGTGTTGCTCCTGCAGCAGGTTTGGCACCTAGTGGTGCTTCGGGGCGTAATTCTTACGTGCAGCAATGAGGATAATCCGCAAATTCGGACCCGATCCGTGTAATTGCCACCATCATCTTTCAACTTTGCTTTCTCAAGGCGCATTAAAATTCAACGGAACAACAGCGCGGGCCAGCTATCTACAATCAGCGTGAACAAGCAAGATACTATCGGTACTAAGTTCATGATAAATTTAAGTTCAATTAATCATATTACTTAAGAACTCCCACTTAGATAGACATCCCTCTAATCCTCTAAGTGATCCGTGATCCATATCAACTAAACCATAACCGATCATCACGTGAAATGGAGTAGCTTTCAATGGTGAACATCATTATGTTGATCATATCTACTATATGATTCACGCTCGACCTTTTAGTCTCGGTGTTCGAGGCCATATCTTCATATGCTAGGCTCGTAAAGTTTAACTTGAGTATTCTGCGTGTGCAAAAGTGGCTTGCACCCGTTGTAGATGGACATAGAGCTTATCACACCGATCATCATGTGGTGTACAGGCACGACGAACTTTGGCAGCGGTGCATACTCGGGAGAACACTTTTATCTTGAAATTTAGTGAGAGATCATCTTATAATGCTACCGTCAATCAAAGCAAGATAAGATGCATAAAAGATAAACATCACGTGCAATCAATATAAGTGATATGATATGGCCATCATCATCTTGTGCTTGTGATCTCCATCTCGAAGCACCGTCATGATCACCATAATCACCGGTAGCGACACCTTGATCTCCATCGTTAGGCGTCGTTGTCGTCTCGCCAATCTTATGCTTCTCGACTATCGCTACCGCTTAGTGATAAAGTAAAGCATTACTGAGCGATGCATTGCATACAATAAGCGACAACCATATGGCTCCTGCCGATTGCCGATAACTTGCTCAACAGCACCAGCAGCAACAGAGTCTTCGTTGAATTTCCTCACTGCTTCTCTCGCTTGTCTAGCCAGCTTGGCCTGGCGCTTGGCCCATTCATCAGGATAGTCCTCACCGCGCTTGAGGCTGTTGGGATCTGCTTCTTGGCAAGGTGCCAATGGAGGTCTTGGGCATGGAGGATTTAGAGCGAATTTCTTCATGTACTTTGGAGTTACATACATGTACTCCCTCCATTCTTTTGCCCATCTCCTTTCTATCCTCTGGATGCGCACCTTGCGCTGATTTTTGTTCTCCTTACCAAACTTGGCCTCATTAGGAGTGCAATAGTCTTTGTATATGTCATCAGGGATCTCAAAGGCAGTCCATGCCTCTTTCCTCCTTTCTGTGGCTTCTTTCCATCAGCCATTTTCTTCAGCTGAGGAATTTGAACAATTGAATTCTCTGAAGAAGTATGCAACTTTTCTTCGAGGAACGCAACAAATGAGTTAAGTTGATGAGAACCTAGTGATTCAGCAGCGGACATGAGTACATGTGAACAGAGTATAGTTGCGAGGAATTCGGAGAGGTCATATGCGTTCTCAGAAGGTTTTTCAAAAAGAACAAGTTTGAGGAATTTGACCAGATGAGTCTTGAAGAATTTCACTAAGCATTCTTTGTCTTAGGTTCCAGAGTTGTAAAGATCGAAGATCCACACAATTGAGGAATCTTGAAGAAAAATGATGCTTAGAAAAAAAAGAATCAAGAACAGATGACATGTGAGGTGTTTAGTATATGAGGATTTGAAGAGAAAAAAAACACCTTTGAAGATTTTGTAGAAATCATTTGAATTAAAGAGGGCAGTAAAAGTAACTTTTAATTTACCCTGAATGAAGAACACGACGAACAATGAGGTGGAGAAGTGAAGTTCGTCTGTGCAGATCTTCCACGTCCTAACTTGGCGGAGGAATACGACTACGGCGGCGGTGGAGTGAAGATTTCCGCGGCCGGCGCGAGTACGACGGTGACGAGGTCGAGGCAGTGAAGCTCTTCCTCACCGGCGACGATGAAGTAGCGGCGGCGCTAGGGTTTGAGAAGCTCGAGCAGGAGAGAGAGGTCGAGCAGAGTAAAGGAAGTGAGGAAGGGGAGAGGGGGTATTTATAGCCACGGTGAAAAATTATTCGCCCGAAGATTTTGGACGAACGTGCCCCTGACCCTTCTCATTCGCATGACATGTGTCAGCCACGTATTGAGAAGTCGAGATCGTGTTAGATCATGGGTGAATAGATAAGTCTACCGTGGGATGCGAAACGGTTTGAGCGGCAAAGCCGAAAATTTTGGATAAGATAAGTTTTAACGTTCCGTTCGCAAATTCTTGTGGGCATAGATGGCCATTTGTGGGCATAGGAATTTTGACGCCTTCACTTTCAAAGTCTTCAGAAAGTCTTCAGAAATCCAAAGTCTTCAGTTGAAGAACTTGATTTTTAGGGGTCGACTTTCTCTGTAAATATCAAACTCCTCATAGACTTATAGACCTGTGTACACTCACAAACACATTAGTCCCTTAACCTATCAGTCTTCAATGCACCAAAATCACTAAGGGGCACTAGATGCACTTACAGACATTCATAACATCTGGTGTTGCTCCTGCAGCAGGTTTGGCACCTAGTGGTGCTTCCAGGACGTAATTCTTCTGTGCAGCAATGAGGATAATCCGCAAGTTACGGACCCAGTCCGTGTAATTGCCACCATCATCTTTCAACTTTGCTTTCTCAAGGAACGCATTAAAATTCAACGGAACAACAGCACGGGCCAGCTATCTACAATCAACGTAGACAAGCAAGATACTATCAGGTACTAAGTTCATGATAAATTTAAGTTCAATTAATCATATTACTTAAGAACTCCCACTTAGATAGACATCCCTCTAATCCTCTAAGTGATCACGTGATCCATATCAACTAAACCATAACCGATCATCACGTGAAATGGAGTAGCTTTCAATGGTGAACATCATTATGTTGATCATATCTACTATATGATTCACGCTCGACCTTTTAGTCTCAGTGTTCCGAGGCCATATCTTCATATGCTAGGCTCGTAAAGTTTAACCTGAGTATTCTGCGTGTGCAAAAGTGGCTTGCACCCGTTGTAGATGGACATAGAGCTTATCACACCTGATCATCATGTGGTGTCTGGGCACGACGAACTTTGGCAACGGTGCATACTCAGGGAGAACACTTTTATCTTGAAATTTAGTGAGAGATCATCTTATAATGCTACCGTCAATCAAAGCAAGATAAGATGCATAAAAGATAAACATCACGTGCAATCAATATAAGTGATATGATATGGCCATCATCATCTTGTGCTTGTGATCTCCATCTCCGAAGCACCGTCATGATCACCATAATCACCGGCGCGACACCTTGATCTCCATCGTGGCGTCGTTGTCGTCTCGCCAATCTTATGCTTCTACGACTATCGCTACCGCTTAGTGATAAAGTAAAGCATTACAGGGCGATTGCATTGCATACAATAAAGCGACAACCATATGGCTCCTGCCAGTTGCCGATAACTTGGTTACAAAACATGATCATCTCATACAATAAAATTTAGCATCATGCTTTGACCATATCACATCACAACATGCCCTGCAAAAACAAGTTAGACGTCCTCTACTTTGTTGTTGCAAGTTTTACGTGGCTGCTACGGCTGAGCAAGAACCATTCTTACCTACGCATCAAAACCACAACAATAGTTTGTCAGGTTGGTGTTGTTTTAACCTTCGCAAGGACCAGGCGTAGCGACACTCGGTTCAACTAAAGTTGGAGAAACTGACACCCACCAGCCACCTGTGTGCAAAGCACGTCGGTAGAACCAGTCTCGCGTAAGCGTACGCGTAATGTCGGTCTGGGCCGCTTCATCCAACAATACCGCCGAACCAAAGTATGACATCTTTGGTAAGCGGTATGACTTATATCGCCCACAACTCACTTGTGTTCTACTCGTGCATATGACATCTACGCATAAAACCAGGCTCGGATGCCATTGTTGGGGAACGTAGTAATTTCAAAAATTCCCTCGCTGCGCAAGATCATGGTGATGCATAGCAACGAGAGGGGAGAGTGTTCTCCACGTACCCTCGTAGACCGAAAGTGGAAGCGTTAGCACAATGCGGTTGATGTAGTCGTATGTCTTCACGATCCGACCGATCAAGTACCGAACACACGGCACCTCCGAGTTTAGCACACGTTCAGCCCGATGACGTCCCTTGAACTCCGATCCAGCCGAGTGTTGAGGGAGAGTTTCGTCAGCACGACGGCGTGGTGACGATGATGATGTTCTACCGACGTGAGGCTTCGCCTAAGCACCGCTACAGTATTATCGAGGTGGACTATGATGGAGGGGTGCACCGCACACGGCTAAAAGATCAAATCAATTGTTGTGTCTTTGGGGTGCCCCCCTGCCCTCGTATATAAAGGAGCAAGGGGGGAGGTGCAGCCGGCCAGGAGAAGGCGCGCCAGGAGGAGTCCTACTCCCACCGGGAGTAGGACTCCCTCCCTTCCTTGTTGGATTAGGAGAAGGGGGAAAGAGGAGGGAGAGAGGAACGAAAGGGGGGGCGCCGCCCCCTCTCCTTGTCCTATTCGGACTAGAGGGGGAGGGTGCGCGGCCCTGCCCTAGCCGCCTCTCCTCTTCTCCACTAAGGCTCACTATGGCCCATTAAACCCCCGGCGGAGTTCCGGTAACCCCCGGTACTCCGGTAAAATCCCGATTTCACCCGGAATACTTCCGATATCCAAATATAGGCTTCCAATATATCAATCTTCATGTCTCGACCATTTCCAGACTTCTCGTCATGTCCGTGATCACATCCGGGACTCCGAACAACCTTCGGTACATCAAAACATATAAACTCATAATATAACCGTCATCGAAACTTTAAGCGTGCGGACCCTACGGGTTCGAAACTATGTAGACATGACCGAGACACGTCTTCGGTCAATAACCAATAGTGGAACCTGGATGCTCATATTGGCTCCCACATATTCTACGAAGATCTTTATCGGTCAGACCGCATAACAACATACGTTGTCCCTTTGTCATCGGTATGTTACTTGCCCGAGATTCGATCGTCGGTATCTCAATACCTAGTTCAATCTCGTTACCGGCAAGTCTCTTTACTCGTTTCGTTATACATCATCCATAACTAACTCATTAGTTGCAATGCTTGCAAGGCTTAAGTGATGTGCATTCTTGAGTGGGCCCAGAGATACCTCTCCGACAATCGGAGTGACAAATCCTAATCTCGAAATCGCCAACCCAACAAGTACCTTCGAGACACCTGAGAGCACCTTTATAATCACCCGATTCGTTGTGACGTTTGGTAGCACACAAAGTGTTCCTCCGGTAAACGGGAGTTGCATAATCTCATAGTCATAGGAACATGTATAAGTCATGAAGAAAGCAATAGCAACATACTAAATGATCGAGTGCTAAGCTAACGGAATGGGTCAAGTCAATCACATCATTCTCGTAATGATGTGATCCCGTTAATCAAATGACAACTCATGTCAATGGCTAGGAAACATAACCATCTTCGATCAACGATCTAGTCAAGTAGAGGCATACTAGTGACACTCTATTTGTCTATGTATTCACACAAGTATTATGTTTCCGGTTAATACAATTCTAGCATGAATAATAAACATTTATCATGATATAAGGAAATAAATAATAACTTTATTATTGCCTCTAGGGCATATTTCCTTCACGTAGTAATTTCAAAAAAATTCCTACGCACACGCAAGATCATGGTGATGCATAGCAACGAGAGGGGAGAGTGTGTCCACGTACCCTCGTAGACCGAAAGCGGCAGCGTTAGCACAACGCGGTTGATGTAGTCGTACGTCTTCTCGATCCGACCAATCAAGTACCGAACGCACGACACCTCCGAGTTCTGCACACGTTCAACTCAATGACGTCCCTCGAACTTCGATCCAGCCGAGCTATGAGAGAGAGTTCCGTCAGCACGACGGCGTGGTGATGATGATGATGTTCTACCAACGCAGGGCTTCACCTAAGCACCGCTACGATATAATAGAGGTGGATTATGGTGGAGGGGGGCGCCGCACACGGCTAAGAGATCAAAATATCAATTGTTGTGTCTCCAAGGGGTGCCCCCCTCCCCGTATATGAAGGAGTGGAGGAGGGGGAGGGCCAGCCCTCTCTATGGCGCGCCCTAAGAGGAGTCCTACTCCCACCGGGAGTAGGATGCCCCCCCCTTCCAAGTAGTAGGAGTAGGAGTCAAGGAAACGGAAGAGAGAAGAGAAGGAAGGAGGGGGCACAGCCTCTCCCCTAGTCCAATTAGGACTAGGCCTTGGGAGGCGTGCAGCCTCTCCTCTCTCTTTCCCCTAAAGCCCAATAAGGCCCATATACTCCCCGGCGAATTCCCGTAACTCTCCGGTACTCCGAAAAATACCCGAATCACTCGGAACCTTTCTGAAGTCCGAATATAGTCGTCCAATATATTGATCTTTACGTCTCGACCATTTCGAGACTCCTCGTTATGTCCCCGATCTCATCCGGGACTCTGAACTACCTTCGGTACATCAAAACACATAAACTCATAATATAACCGTTATCGAACTTTAAGCGTGCGGACCCTACGGGTTCGAGAACAATGTAGACATGACCGAGACACGTCTCCGGTCAATAACCAATAGCGGAACCTGGATGCTCATATTGGCTCCCACATATTCTACGAAGATCTTTATTGGTCAAACCACATAATAACATACGTTGTTCCCTTTGTCATCAGTTTGTTACTTGCCCGAGATTCGATCGTTGGTATCTCAATACCTAGTTCAATCTCGTTACCGGCAAGTCCCTTTACTCGTTCCGTAATACATCATCCCGCAACTAACTCATTAGTTACAATGTTTGCAAGGCTTAAGTGGTGTGCATTACCGAGTGGGCCCAGAGATACCTCTCCGACAATCGGAGTGACAAATCCTAATCTCGAAATACGCCAACCCAACAAGTACCTTCGGGGACACCTGTAGAGCACCTTTATAATCACCGATTTACGTTGTGACATTTGGTAGCACACAAAGTGTTCCTTCGGTAAACAAGAGTTGCATAATCTCATAGTCATAGGAACATGTATAAGTCATGAAGAAAGCAATAGCAGAATACTAAACGATCGTGTACTAAGCTAACGGAATGGGTCAAGTCAATCACATCATTCTCCTATTTATGTGATCTCGTTAATCAAATGACAACTCATGTCTATGGCTAGGAAACATAACCATCTTTGATCAACGAGAAGTCAAGTAGAGGCATACTAGTGACACTCTGTTTGTCTATGTATTCACACAAGTATTATGTTTCTGGTTAATACAATTCTAGCATGAATAATAAACATTTATCAGGAAATAAGGAAATAAATAATAACTTTATTATTGCCTCTAGGGCATATTTCCTTCAGTGGCCCCGACCCTGGCATCTGCTGTGGCGGTCGCAGCCTTCCGCGCCTGGTCGATGCCAAAAGTGTGCCTTTGCCTCCTCTTGCTTTTCCTATTTCTGGAGCGACGACGAGATTGGGTGGGCCCCTGCTGACCTGGCCATGGCAGCATGCCGTTCCTCGTGGTGGGCGCGGGCGGCAGCGCCACCACGCCGGCCGGAGTGGGCCAAGAGGAGGCCGTGTTCACCCCGTCAATGCGGCCGAAGCGGTCGCCGGCATGCCAGCCCAGCGAATCGACGGCCATGCCATCCGCGCGCCCGCCTGGCTGCGTATCGGTCCTCCGTCGCTTACGGCCACGTCGGCGGGCGCGTCCACGGCCAGGTCCTTGGTCTGGGCCTGGTGGGTTACCGACGCCACTCCTGTCACGGTCGGCACCGGCCTGGAACCCGGTAGAGGGAGGCTGGATCATGTCGGCGCGCGTGATCACAACAGAGATGGGGAACGTGAGCGTCCTGAGAGCATCTCCAACAGCCGCGCTTCGTGCCGCGCGCTGAAAACTAGTTTGCCGCACGCCGTTCGCCTGGTTTTGCGCGGCCGCCAGCGCTGGCTCCAACAGCCGCCCTAAAATGCAGCACGCGCGTGCCGCTCTAGCAGCGTGCAAAAAATGCAGCGCGCGCGACTCGCCGGGGCATTGCATATATGGCATTTTGGACACAAAATGAAGTTGAAACATTCAGAATGCAATGAACATGACATAAAATTTCACATAAACAAGTTGATGAAGAAAAGTCCATGCCCACAAGTTCAAAATCATGCCCACAAGTTCATCCAACCAAGTTCAAAATGCAAATCAAGTTCAAGACACAAATGAAAGACACATCAATCCTCGTCCTCGTTCGTCCTCGTCCTCATCTTCGGAAGACGATTCTTCCGCATCCGAAGATGAATCTTCCTCCCTTTCCTCATTGCGCACCGCATCACGCGAAGCTCCGACGGTGTTGGCAAGATCTTCAACGGCATCTTCATGGGAATGTGTGTGAGGAGGCACATCGAAAGATATTCCGCCCATGGCGCCCGGAGGTGCACCCATGCCTCCCATGAGAGAAGCAAAACTCATGCCTTCCATGGTGGCCATAGCGTCGGGGGGTGCTCCAAAGCTGCCCATGCCTGCCATGGCACCTAAACCGCCCACGGTACCTCCGAAGCCACCCATGCCACCCATGGCGCCGAGGCCACCACCACCCATGGCGCCGAGGCCACCGCCACCCATTGCACGAACCATGGCTCTTTTTTGGATCAAGACTTCTTCACGGGCAAGATTGACATACTCTTTTTGCGCCGCATTGAGGTTAGATGTGTCCAAGAAGAACAAGTGCTTCTCCCATTCCAACAATCTAGTTCGCTCCTCATTGCTCACCTTCCTCTCCTCCAAAGCCACCTTCCTCTCCTTGGCCGCCATCCTCCTCTCCTCGGCCGCAGCATCTTGGTTCCTTGCCATTTTCCTCACCTCGTTGGCTTCTTTTCTTGCCTTCACAATAGCTTCCATAGCATTTTTGAGCTCATCATCTCCTTTCCTCTTCTTCTTTTCGGTTTTGTCTTTCTTGCACCCATCCGGTCGCTTTGGCTTCGAGTATGAAACCGAGTTGGGTGTGGGGCTTCTCTTGCCGTCATCACTTGATGCATCATCCTCCTCATCATCATCATCCAACTCAATCATCCAAAACTTCACGCTTCTTACAATCATCCTTCAACACGTTATAGCAATGGGGCAAGGTAAAGACCCTTCCTTTCTTGATCTTCCCCTTCTTGGTTTTCCTCTCCTCTTCTTTGAACAAATTTTGCGCAATGTTGTACTACATGAAAACAAAGAAAGTTAGCACCAACAACAAGTATGATGAACATGTATGAAATTCCACTTACTCTATCGCCCTCATTTGTGCCACTTGGGTTCAACTTGTCAACCGCCTTTTGACAGGACGCCCACCTTTGACAATCCGAGTTGATTGTCGACCATCGGGACCGAAGTGATCTCTCGGAGCGGTCAATTCCACTCACGTTGTGAACATCAAAGTGTTCTTTCATCCGCCCCCAATAAGCATCTCTACTTTGATCATCTTGAACGGATGGATCCCTCGACACTTGCAACCAAGTATTGCATAGTAAGATGTCATCGGCGTTGGTGTAATTGCCCGCTCTTCCTTTCGGTGCGTCGACAATGCCCTCACCCTCCTCGTCCACCTCAAACTCATGGTCTTCGAAATGCATGTCATTGGTTTGAGACCAATGCAAATTGTTGGAGCCAACACCCATAGTTGACATGTATGTATCATCATTGAGACTACAAAGTTTTTTGAACAATGCAAATAAGCTATCTTGTGAATGCATCGAAAAAATTGAAGGAAATATGCCCTAGAGGCAATAATAAAGTTATTATTTATTTCCTTATTTCATGATAAATGTTTATTATTCATGCTAGAATTGTATTAACCGGAAACATAATGTATGTGTGAATACATAGACAAACATAGTGTCACTAGTATGCCTCTACTTGACTAGCTCATTGAATCAAAGATGGTTAAGTTTCCTAGCAATAGACATGAGTTGTCATTTGATTAACGGGATCACATCATTAGGAGAATGATGTGATTGACATGACCCATTCCGTTAGCCTAGCACTTGATCGTTTAGTATGTTGCTATTGCTTTCTTCATGACTTATATATGTTCCTGTAACTATGAGACTATGCAACTCCCGTTTACCGGAGGAACACTTTGGGTGCTACCAAATGTCACAACCTAACTGGGTGATTATAAAGGAGTACTACAGGTGTCTCCAAAGGTACATGTTGGGTTGGCGTATTTCGAGATTAGGTTTTGTCACTCCGATTGTCGGAGAGGTATCTCTGGGCCCTCTCGGTAATGCACATCACTATAAGCCTTGCAAGCAATGTGACTAACACTACTAGGAAAAAGCCTTCTAATGGCGCACCGGTTTTGCCTACTAATGGCGCACTACCGGTGCGCCATTAGCATCACGCCACTAGAATTCTTTTCTAATGGCGCTTTTGTAGTCTTGCCATTAGAATCTGATATTCTAATGGCGCACCACATAGTAGTCGCCATTAGTAACAATTTTTTTCAAATTTTTTTGCAGGATTTTTTTAATTTTTTTTCAAAATTTCCAATTTTTTTGTTTTTTTCTTAATCTCGGTCACTATGGCTTAATCTCGAGTCAATATGCTTAATCTCGGGTCAAATCGCACTCCATAGTCAAACTTCCCAAAGGTCACCCATCCTCTCACTACTCCAACTTTGAGCACGCTTAACTTCCGGTTCTATTCTCCTCGTTTCCAAGTCTGCACTTGTTGTTTTCCTAACAATAGTAAGATGTCAATCCTATTAACCTCGAGAATTTAGCTTGAGCATGTCTTGACACATTTCACTGCTTTGAGTTTGAAACTATTGTTCTAAAAATTAGTAACACTAATATTTCTTGAATAATTAGTTCGCACCACAGTTTGACCAGATTTGACCGTAGTTTGACCAGATTGACCACAGTTTGACCATAGTTTGACCAGATTTGACCAAAATTCAAAAAAACTAAAATAATTATTTATTAACACTAATATTCTTGAATAATTAGTTTGACCATAGTTTGACCAGATTTAACAAAACTAAAAAAACTAATTTTTTTTGAATTTTTTTGCCTCCAGATCTTAAAAGCCCCGTAACTTTTTTTCTGTTAGGCTTTTGAGGATTTTAAAAATGTTTAACGGGTTCCCCAGTTAAATTCGGATGTAACTTTTCGAGTAGATGATTTTTCATATATAAAACTTTTTAATCCGAGTTAGTATGCAAAAGTTATGCCCATTTACAAATTTTCGAGAGATTTTACAAATAAAGTCGAAATTTATATTTGTAAATTTTCCCAACAACTAGACCACATATCACATGGAAAACTTATTTTCTTTTATTTTTTTGACATTTTTATCATTTTTTTGAAATTTTTTTAAAACTGAAAAGGCGGTCCACTGGGGGGGTGCATTCGGTGGAAGCTGGGCATAAAAACTTAGTAATGGCGCACCGTGAGACAAAGGCGCCATTCTAGTTAAAACTAGTAATGGCGCACTGTCAACCGATGCGCCATTACTAACAAAAATTTTATAAATTTTTTATAAATTTTTTACTTCTTTTCCAAAACTTCTAATGGCGCACGGTGGGTGTGGTGCGCCATTACTAGTTAAAACTAGTAATGGCGCACCACACCCATGGTCATTAATTAGAAGTTTTGAAAAAAAAAATTACTAATGGCGCACCGTGGGATGTGGTGCGCCATTAGTATTTGGAAACTAATGGCGTACCAACACATGGTGCGCCATTAGTATATAGCAATGGCGCACCACATGTCTGGTGCGCCATTAGAATCAATCCTATCTATAGCCCTTTTCCTAGTAGTGTAATGAGTTAGTTGCGGGATGATGCATTACATAACGAGTAAAGAGACTTGCCGGTAACGAGATTGAACTAGGTATTGAGATACCGACGATCGAATCTCGGGCAAGTAACATACCGATGACAAAGGGAACAACGTATGTTGTTATGCGGTTTTAACCGATAAAGATCTTCATAGAATATGTGGTAGCCAATATGAGCATCCAGGTTCCGCTATTGGTTATTGACTAAGAATAGTTCTAGGTCATGTCTACATTGTTCTCGAACCCGTAGGGTCCGCACGCTTAAGGTTTCGATGACAGTTATATTATGAGTTTATGAGTTTTGATGTACCGAAGGAGTTCGGAGTCCCGGATGAGACCGGGACATGACGAGGAGTCTCGAAATGGTCGAGACGTAAAGATCGATATATTGGACGACTATATTCGGAGTTCGGAAAGGTTCCGAGTGATTCGGGTATTTTTCGGAGTACCGGAGAGTTACGGGAATTCGCCACAGAGTATATGGGCCTTATTGGGCCATACGGGAATAGAGGAGTGAGGCCGAAAGGAAGGAGACGCGCAGCCCCCCTCTGGTCCGGTGTGGACAAGGGTGCGGCCCCTTTCCTTCCTCCTCTCCCCTCTTTCCCCCCTTCTCCTACTCCAACAAGGAAGGAGGGAGTCCTACTCCCGGTGGGAGTAGGACTCCCCTTGGCGCGCCCCTTCTAGGGCCGGCCGGCCTCCCCCCTTGCTCCTTTATATACGGGGGCAGGGGGACACCCCATAGACACACAAGTTGATCTACGGATCGTTCCTTAGCCGTGTGCGGTGCCCCCCTCCACCATATTCCACCTCGGTCATATCGTCGCGGAGTTTAGGCGAAGCCTGCGCGATAGAACATCATCATCGTCACCACACCGTCGTCTTGTGGAACTCATCCCAAGCTTTGCTGGATCGGAGCCCGGGATCATCATCGAGCTGAGCGTGTGCTGAACTCGGAGGTGCCATACGTTCGGTGCTTGGATCGTCGGATCGTGAAGGCGTCGACTACATCAACAGCGTTGTGCTAGCGCTTCGCTTATGGTCTCACGAGTGCGTGGACAATACTCTCCCCTCTCGTTGCTATGCATCACCATGATCTTGCGTGTGCGTAGGAAATTTTTGAAATTACTCGTTCCCCAACAGTGGCATCCGAGCCTAGGTTTTATCGTTGATGTTATATGCACGAGTAGAACACAAGTGGGTTGTGGGCGATACAAGTCATACTGCTTACCAAAGATGTCATACTTTGGTTGGCGGTATTGTTGGATGAAGCGGCCGGACCGACATTACGCGTCGCTTACGAGACTGGTTTTACCGCCGTGCTTTGCACACAGGTGACTAGCGGTGTCTGTTTCTCCAACTTTAGTTGAACCGAGTGTGGCTACGCCCGGTCCTTGCGAAGGTTAAAACAACACTAACTTGACGAACTATCTTTGTGGTTTTGATGCGTAGGTAAGAACGGTTCTTGCTCAGCCCATAGCAGCCACGTAAAATTTGCAACAACAAAGTAGAGGACGTCTAACTTGTTTTTGCAGGGCATGTTGTGATGTGATATGGTCAAGACGTGATGAGATATAAGTCATTGTATAAGATGATCATGTTTTTTTGAAGTTATTGGCAACTGGCAGAAGCCCTATGGTTGTCTCTTTGTTGCATAAGATGCAAGTGCCAAATAATTGCTTTACTTTATCGCTGTGCGATAGCAATAGTTGCAAGAGAATTAGTTGGCGAGACGACCATGTGACGACACATTGATATAGATCAAGATGATGAAGATCATGGTGTCAGGCCGGTGACGATAGAGATCATGACAGTACTTTGGAGATGGAGATCAAAGGCGCAAGATGATCATGGCCATATCATGTCACATATTTTGATTGCATATGATGTTTATCTGTTATACATCTTATTCTGTTTTGTTTGACGGTAGCATTTTAAGATGATCTCTCACTAATTATCAAGAAGTGTTCTCCCTAAGTATGCACCGTTGCAAAAGTTCTTCGTGCTGAGACACCACGTGATGAGCGGGTGTGATAGGCTCTACGTTCAAATACAACGGGTGCAAAACAGTTGCACACGCGGAATACTCCGGTTAAACTTGACGAGCCTATCATATACAAATATGGCCTCGGAACACGGAGACCGAAAGGTCGAGCGTGAATCATATAGTAGATATGATCAACATAGTGATGTTCACCATTGAAAACTACTCCATCTCACGTGACGATCGGACATGGTTTAGTTGATATGGATCATGTAATCACTTAGAAGATTAGAGGGATGTCTATC
The DNA here is from genome assembly GCA_021437245.1 of Aegilops speltoides. Classification (NCBI taxonomy): domain Eukaryota; kingdom Viridiplantae; phylum Streptophyta; class Magnoliopsida; order Poales; family Poaceae; genus Aegilops; species Aegilops speltoides. The sequence continues at coordinate 83,556,922 of CM038146.1, read as the reverse complement.
TAAGTGGGAGTTCTTAAGTAATATGATTAATTGAACTTAAATTTATCATGAACTTAGTCCTGGTAGTATTTTGCAAATTATGTTGTAGATCAATAGCTTGTGCTGTTGCTTTCATATGTTTATTTTGATATGTTCCTAGAGAAAATTGTGTTGAAAGATGTTAGTAGCAATGATGCGGATTGGATCCGTGATCGAGGTTTATCCTCATCGCTGCCTAAGAATTATGTCCTTAATGCACCGCTAGGTGAGCAGACCTATTGCGGCGCAGTCTGCGGCGTTATGAGCGTTTGGCTAGCTCAATATCTGACTACTTGATAGTTTAGTGCACCATGCTTAACGGCTTAGAATCGGGACTTCAAAGACGTTTTGAATGTCATGGACCATATGAGATGTTCCAGGAGTTGAAGTTAATATTTTAAGAAAATACCCAAGTTGAGAGATATGAAGTCTCCAACAAGTTCTATAGCTAAAAGATGGAGGAGAATCGCTCAACTAGTGAGCATATGCTTAGATTGTCTGGGTACTTCAATCGCTTGAATCAAGTGGGAGTTAATCTTCCAGATAAGATAGTGATTGACAGAGTTCTCTAGTCACCATCACCAAGTTAGTAGAACTTTGTGATGAACTATAGTATGCAAGGGATGACGAAAACGATTCCCGAGCTCTTCGTGATGTTGAAATCGACGAAGGTAGAAATCAAGAAAGAGCATCAAGTGTTGATGGTTGACAAGATCACTAGTTTCAAGAAAATGGCATAGGGAAAGAAAGGGGAACTTCAATTAGAATGACAAGCAAGTTGTCACTTCCACAAAGAAGCCCAAAGTTGGACCAAAGCCTGAAACTGAGTGCTTACACTACAAAGGAAATGGTCACTGGAAGCGGAAATGCCCTGAATATTTGGTGGATAAGAAGGATGGCAAAGTGAACAAGGGTGTATTTGATATACAGATTATTGATGTGTGCCTTACTAGTGTTTATAGTAGCCCCTGAGTATTTGATACTTGTTCGGTTGCTAAGATTAGTGTAACGCCCCGAGACCGATGCTCCACAAGACTTCCAGCTACTCCGAGTTTCGTCGTGTGATTTGTTTTGTTTGTTGCATCTCTTGCATTGCATCATGTCATCATGCCATCATATCATTAATTTTAAAACCTCAACTAAATAAATGGCATGGATCTTTGGTCCATTTAAATCGAGGGAATTCACTCGTGATTTCTCTTTATAACATATTAAAGCCTCTCAATATTATTAGGGAGCTATAATAAAATTATTCCATTTATTTGGAATTAACCATAACCCACTTGCAAAATAATCCCAATGCCTTTGTTATCACATCTCTCGACCTCTAACCTTGTCTTTTATTCTTTCATCCTTTTTCCGGAGCTCCACCAAAAATCCGAACATTTTTGGACCTTCCTTTTATCAAGTCCTTATTCAAACCATTTGAATTAAATTCAAATGACTTTGAATTTAATTATTGCAATCTTGCCCACTCTATTTTTCTTGAATCAAGCTCATTTTTATGAGTCCAGGAAAATTGTCCTTGTTCTCAAATTCTTTCCCTAACCCTCTCTTTCTTTTATTTCTTATCTCTGTTTTTTTCCTTTTGAGAGTAGAGAGGAGAGAAGGATCCCAGCAGCTGCACTAGTTGGCCCAAGGCCCAACCGCAGCCTACCTAAACCCTAGGCCCGTTTGGCAGGTCTCAGAACCTAGCCCGACCCCTGCATCTCCCTCGTCCATCCCCAAAGACCGCCAACGCATGCGATCCCCCTCCTCTCGCTCGTCTTCTCCCTTCTCCTCGCTCCCTCTTCATCCCGCAGCACCCCACAGCCGAAGCCCCACTTCGCCCGCCTCCTCGTCTATCAGCCGCCGCCGCGGCGCGAGCCCTGCCTGCCGGATCCCCGAGCAGCCATTCGGCCAAGGCCTCCCGTCACCCGCGTCGCCTCTGCACCACCAGCCGACCACCGGAGCCCGCCGCGCCCGTCGGATCAGGCTGCGCTTGCTGGGGCCCTCCCTGCCGCCTCGGCCTGCTGAGCTCCTCGCCACCGGGAACCAGGAGCTCCCTTGTCCTCGCCGTCCTTCAGCTCTTCGTCGCCCTTGCCATCTCTGGCGCCGCGCGGGCGAGTGCCACCGCTGGAGCTCCAACCCGCCGGCCGACGAGGCCACGCCAAGCTGGAGCCTCCTCTCCGCCTTCGCGCCAGCAGGAGCCACCGCCCGTCCTCCTCCAACGCCAGGATCAGTCCCGCGCCGCCTCTCCTCCTGCTTCTCCTCATCGCCGTCACCAACCCGCTTAGACCTGCGCCGCCCAGCAGCTTCTTTGCACCCAGCTGTTGTTTTCGATGACCTCTACCTCCCGTCATTGCGCCAGCCTCTCACGCATCGCGCCAAGTCCCAAAGATCGCGCCCTGTTCTTTATAACGCCAAGTCCGACAACACCGAGTGGAATTTGCCAAGTACCACCAAGTTCATGAGGATCGCCAAGTCCCCAGCGGGACCTATTTTCGTCAAGTTCGACTACACGGCTGTGACCTCGGAGTTGGACCGCAAGCGCCAAGTACCCCACCGGCAAGACCACACGGACGCTCGAACGACTACAGACCAAAAATGTCAAGTACCTCGTCGATACGTGTACGACTACACAACGAACCGTGAAGTTCCACAAGATAACGTGTACCACTACCGTCGCCCCGAAGACGTTGGATTCATCAAGTACCTCTCCGAAATGAACATGTACAACTACTTCCACTACGGCCCGTGTACCACTACTTCCCTCGACGACTCGAACCGCTCCGAAGATGCATGCTTCGAAGGTATAACACCGAGACGATGTCCGTGGACCGAATGCATTTGTTGTATGAGATGCACCCGATGTTTGGACCGTGTCCGAATTGTTCCTTGCACGTTTGCCATAAGCCATGCCACCATTATGTGGGACACCCGGAATCCGGGATCACCCCACCATCCATGCACGCATCTGCACGCCTCCTTTTGCACCGGTATCTCCGTGAGCTACCGGAACTGATATGTTGCCGTGGCATCATTTTCGGATATGTTGCCGTGGCATCATTTTCGGATATGTTGTCGTGGCATCATTTTCGGATATGTTGCCGTGGCACCATTTTTGTTTCGCCGCCGTGGCACCCTTTTCGTTCCACCATGGTGACCAAATGCTCCTTATCATGCTCATGTCAACATTTTCATAAAAATTGCATAAAACTTGCATATGTCATCCGCATCATGATAATAACAATTAAAATGTTTATATTTGTTGTTTCCATTAATTTGCTAAATGCACATGAGGATTTTCCGGAATTGTTGTTTGTGTTTCCGGCCTCATTTAAACTTGCCTAAGTATGTAGTTTAATTATGCTTCACCTCTTGCCATGTTAACCAACATTTAATCTTGTCTTGTTCATAACCGAGAGAGAACTAAATAATTGACGTGGTGTTTCGTCAATATGCAACTCGTTGCATATTGGGCTCCATTTAACTTGTAGTTTTGTTTGTGCATATTGCCATGCCATGCTATTTAAATCGGACATGCATCATACTTGGTTGTGCATCATGCCATGATTATGCTTGTGTGTTTACCATATTGTTTGCTTCTTTCCGGTTTGCTTCTCTCGTTAGCTTCGGTTTCATTCCGGAGTTGTGAGGATCCACTCGACTACGACCGTTTGTCTTCTTCTTGGACTCGTTCTTCTTCCTAGCGGGATCTCAGGCAAGATGATCATACCCTTGAAATCACTACTATCTTTGCTATGCTAGTTTGCTCGCTCTTTTGCTACGCCAATGCTATGATGCCTACCATTTGCTTGTCAGCCACCCAAATTGCCATGTCAAACCTCTAACCACCATGTCCTAGCAAACCGTTGTTTGGCTATGTTACCGCTTTGCTCAGCCCCTCTTATAGCGTTGTTAGTTGCAGGTGAAGATGAAGTTTGTTCCTTGTTGGAACATGGAGATGTTTTTCCTTGTTGGACCATGTTTACTTGTTGGGATATCACAATATATCTTATTTAATTAATGCATCTATATACTTGGTAAAGGGTGGAAGGCTCGGCCTTATGCCTGGTGTTTTGTTCCACTCTTGCCGCCCTAGTTTCCGTCATATCGGTGTTATGTTCCCGGATTTTGCGTTCCTTGCGCGGTTGGGCTATAATGGGAACCCCTTGACAGTTCGCCTTAAGTAAAACTCCTCCAGCAAGGCCCAACATTGGTTTTAACATTTGCCACCTAAGCCTTTTTCCCTTGGGTTCTGCAGACTCAAGGGTCATCTTTATACCCGGGCCGTGCTCCTCTCGAGTGTTGGTCCAAACTAGAGCACCGTCTTGGACCATTCCTTGGCAACTTGGATTACGTCGGTACCTGTACGCTTCGCTTATCCGGTGTGCCCTGAGAACGAGATATGTGCAGCTCCTATCGGGATTTGTCGACACAGCGGGTGGTCTTGCTGGTTTAGTTTTACCCTGTCGAAATGTCTTGATGTACCGGGATACCGAGTCTGATCGGAGTGTCTCGGGTGGAGGTCTATTCCTCCGTTGACCGTGAGAGCTTGTCATGGGCTAAGTTGGGACACCCTGCAGAGATTTGAACTTTGAAAGCCGTGCCCCCGCGGTTATGGGCAGATGGGAATTTGTTAACGTCCGGTTGTAGAAAACCTGAAGTTGACCTTAATTAAAATACATCAACCGCGTGTGTAACCGTGATGGTCTCTTCTCGCCGGAGTCCGGGAAGTGAACACGGTGTTGGAGTTATGTTTGACGTAGGTTGCTATAGGATCACTTCTTGATCGCTACTAGTTTCACGACCGTGCCTTGCTTCTCTTCTCGCTCTCTTTTGCGATTGTAGCCACCATATATGCTAGTCGCTTGCTGCAACTCCACCTCATTACTCCATCCTTCCTATAAGCTTAAATAGTCTTGATCTCGCGGGTGCGAGATTGCTGAGTCCTCGTGGCTCATAGATACTTCCAAAACCAATTTGCAGGTGCCTATGTTACCGAGCAGGTGACGCAACCAAGCTCAAGGAGGAGCTCTATGAAGATCTTGCCCTTTGTGTTGTTTCGTTCTAGTTGATCAGTAGTGGAGCCCAGTTGGGGTCGATCGGGGACCTTTGTCGCATTTGGGGTTCTTCTTTTATTTTGGTTCCGTAGTCGGACCTTGAATGTATCTGAATGATGTAATGCTTTATTCATGTAATTGTGTGAAGTGGCGATTGTAAGCCAACTATGCATCTCTTTCCCTTATGTATTACATGGGTTGTGTGAAGATTACCTCACTTGCGACATTGCTTTCAATGCGGTTATGCCTCTAAGTCGTGCTTGACACGTGGGAGATATAGCCGCATTGAGGCGCTATGTTGGTAATCGAGCCTTCCCGACCTTAGGAGCCCCACCGCTGATCGTTTTTAGCGGCGAGTTGTGTCTAGAAAAATGTTTTGAGTCATTTAGGATTATATATATCGGAGAGTTAGGAATTCTTTTTACTCCCCAGTCTCTTCATCGCTCTGGTAAGGCATCCCGACGTAGAATTTTGACTCTTCTCTTCTCAAATTTCACTAAATTTTTTTTAGTATCACGCGGGTATCTTGGAATCGTTCCGATGGTTTTATGATGAGAACATTGTCTTGGTGCCTCCTGTCAGGGGTTTAGTGGAAGTGTCCCGGGGAGTTGAGCTCCGAGGTGTTGTCGTCATAATTTTATCGTTGCAGTTCTGGAATACCTGAGTTTAGTACGCCGACATCGAAAATCTCTTTTATGCAGTTGTTGGTGAGATAACCCCGATAACCTAGTACTGAGGTGAGTACGGGAGTATTGCCATGACTCGTATAATGGATGCTTTTTGAAGGTTGAGGTAGACGATTTCCGAAGGTTTCTTGGTTATGTGTTGAAGGATGGATACAGCTGGATGTAGGATTTGCTAGTTTTGGGTGAGATATTATGCTTCCCCTGTATCCCCAACACCTGATTGCATAACCGGAAAATTTCGGGAGTTTCATAGGTGGGAATTCAAGTAGCTCTTAGGATATCTTTCCGACGGATGTATGATATGAAGTTGGGGTTCGACGTCTAGTGGTCCGCCTATTCACGGTTGGTTTTACAGTGGTCTCGTTGTGTCTTAAAGAGTCCTTGGCTATGCCGATTCGGGGACACTTTGTATGTCATGTGCACTGCCTTGTACATGATGGTGTTGTACGATCGAGCCCGTGTAGGCCCCACCACGAAAACTTCGGGCGAAATCTCTATCATATGTTTGTTCCGGCTTATTCTGCAAGCCAGTCCTTTGTTTTTGTTTTGAGTTGTGGTATTCGAGTTGCTTCAATGTCAAGTGTTGATTCCATACCTTTCCTAAATGGTGTTCTCATACTCCGATGTGAATACCAATCCTTCTCGACAATCGAGATTGTCATGTCAATCCTTTTCAACCGGCGTGTTTCTCTTCAAGTGGATCCGATCACTTCAACATCAGCAAGTCCTATTATCATTTCTTCTCAACATTGTTTGTTTCATCCGTCTCCAACTTGCCTTTGTTTTTCCGCCCACCCACCCTTTTTCCTCAAGGACTAAGATTTCTTTACCAAGTATCCTTTTATTTTTGTGAAGTTTCTCCATTCTTTTCCGTCAATGTTCTTACCCGGTGGTTATCAAGAAGATGTTCTACTAGTTCGTCTTCCTTTCTCTTCTCCGGTGGATTCAAGTCAAGTTTTGTTGATCATACCTTTTTCCTCATTTCAATGTCTTCTCATACCGGTGCACCTCATTATCATTCTACTTCTCGCAATTTGTTATTCCGGAGTGCTCAAGATATCTCGAAGATTCGTGTTTCCACTCTGCATTCGTTCAAGCTCTTTCGAGATTGGTATCTCATTCAAGTCATTTAATTCAACCGTGCAACATCTCTTTAAATCTTTTCAGCGGTGTTCTTTTGGGTGGGCCCTAACCCACGTGTCTTTTCGAGGATCTTACGACTCTTCTATTTTCCCGAGCTATCCTAAATTCTTCTCCAAGTTTGGCGTAAGAATGAGTTATCATCAGTCAAATGCTTTTCTCCAAGATCTTTCAAATTCTTTTCATAGTTGGCTCAACCTCTTCGCTTTTGATTCTTCCGGTGTGCCTCAATATTTATTGGTTGTGTTTCTCGTTGTCATTCTCATCATTTGAAGACCGAAGAAGAGTTTCTCTTTAATCTTGCTCTATTCTCTTCAAGATTCATGGTGCTAGCTTGTTGCCATCCTCTCATAATTGTTTTCGATTGTGAGAATCATTTTCACCCATAAGGTGATATTCAAGAGTTTTCTCAGTTTGTCATCCGGAGTCCATCAATTCAGGTTTATTCATTCTCAGTTGTCAGTTATCATTCTCCTATCTTGCCGGTGCATCAATCGAATAACCTCTAATCAGTTCTTGATCTCTTTGTTCTCATGTATCTAGTTTGTCTCAAGCACCTTCATTCATTTGCTAATTCTTACCGGTGATGCACCCCTACTTCGATCATTTTCAATTCTTACGGTGGTTCTTTCAAGATCTCTCTTCCTTGTTCATCATATCAATTCATTTGTTGTTCCAATCCTACCGGTGGTTCGTTGAAGACCTTCTCAAGTTTTGATATATCTCTTTAATCCTTTCTACGAGAATAAGTAGTATGCCAAATCCGTTGCTTGTCATCAATTTATATTGGTGAAGGATACGCATAACATAATTCTTATTGTTGTTTCATCCAAGTGATCTAATTTCTTCTTTCCAGAGTTGTTCATCATGTCACATTTCTCGGTTATCTCGTCGCGAAGCTCCATCTAAATCATTGCAAGGCTTCACCTTGTATTTTCAACTTCTCCTTCTTTCCACCATCCTTTTAATACCGGAGTTTCTTCATGGTGGTTCGTCAAGGATTCTTTTTATTCTTCAATTGTTCATCAAGATTTCTCTCGAAGTTAAGATCCGTCAAGCCATACTTCAAAATAAACATGGTGCTCAACACATGTTTTGTTTTGAGGAGTTCAAGCATTCTTCATCTTGCATTCCGAAGTGCAATTCTTTCGACCTTATCTTTTCAGGTGGTGTTATGTCATTTTGACAGTTCCAATCATGTTTCATGATTCACATGTTGTCAAGAATGAGGTATTTTAAATCCATCAATCTCTTCGTTGGATTTATCTTGTGTCATGTTTTCACCTAAAGCCTTCCCTAAGGAATGTTGCTATTATGGTGCTTATCAATGATCCAAGTTTTCTCCTATCCTCTTGGTGAAAGAAGTTTTTCATCGCCTTGGTGCTCTCACTCAAATCAATGGCTTCCTTTAGTGGCCATTTGTCACCTCATAATGTTGAGATGTTTCAATAAGTCCACTACAAGCTTATTCTTTTCGTTGTTGGTTTTCTAACAACTCCGTTCAATCCTTCTTTTTAAGGAGGCTCTTTCAAATTCAATTGTGATAGAAGTTGTTATTCTCTTCTCTGTTCTCTCGATTCCACTCTTTCATTTGTCCCGAAGGCATTGTGATGTTTTCTTTGACCCATTATATCATTTTGGAGATCATGTTCTTTTCCTTACTTATCCATTTAACCGAAGTGTCGTGTTTTCATTCGAGTTCTCTAATTTTATCAAGTTTTCCCTCCTTCCTCAACTGGAGAGCTGTCTGAAATCTTTCTTACCCCTTGTGCCATTCTTTCAATAGTTCCGGAGGCAGTGTGTTGTTCATTTCATCAAGTATCCTCTCATCCTGTCAAGTTCATGTTCTATTCCTTCAATGTTCAACCGGAGTGCTGCCCGAATTCTTCCCCTCTCATCTTGTTTTAACCGGAGTGGTTTCGAATTCTAACTTATCCATTAAACTCTTGATTCATGTCTTTGCAACCTTCAAGTTTCCCATAATGTTCCTTGTTCCTTTTTTCTAACGGATTGTTTGCAATCTCGTTCATTTCTGTTGTACTCTTTCCTTTAAATTGCTCAACCTCTCAAGGTTCGTGGTTTCACTCGTTCGTCAAAGAAGCAACTTAGTTTTACCTTTCTTTTTCTCTTCCGTTTTCTCTCCGGTGCCATCCTAGATCTCGGGACGAGATCCTCTCGTAGTGGTGGAGTGTTGTAACGCCCCGAGACCGACGCTCCACAAGACTTCCAGCTACTCCGAGTTTCGTCGTGTGATTTGTTTTGTTTGTTGCATCTCTTGCATTGCCTCATGTCATCATGCCATCATATCATTAATTTTAAAACCTCAACTAAATAAATGGCATGGATCTTTGGTCCATTTAAATCGAGGGAATTCACTCGTGATTTCTCTTTATAACATATTAAAGCCTCTCAATATTATTAGGGAGCTATAATAAAATTATTCCTTTTATTTGGAATTAACCATAACCCACTTGCAAAATAATCCCAATACCTTTGTTATCACATCTCTCGACCTCTAACCTTGTCTTTTATTCTTTCATCCTTTTTCCGGAGCTCCACCAAAAATCCGAACATTTTTGGACCTTCCTTTTATCAAGTCCTTGTTCAAACCATTTGAATTAAATTCAAATGACTTTGAATTTAATTATTGCAATCTTGCCCACTCTATTTTTCTTGGATCAAGCTCATTTTTATGAGTCCAGGAAAATTGTCCTTGTTCTCAAATTCTTTCCCTAACCCTCTCTTTCTTTTATTTCTTATCTCTGTTTTTTTTCCTTTTGAGAGTAGAGAGGAGAGAAGGATCCCAGCAGCTGCACTAGTTGGCCCAAGGCCCAACCGCAGCCTACCTAAACCCTAGGCCCGTTTGGCCAGGTCTGTAACCTAGCCCGACCCCCTGCATCTCCCCTCGTCCATCCCCCAGCACCGCCAGCGCGCGATCCCCCCTCCTCTCGCTCGTCTTCTCCCTTCTCCTCGCTCCCTCTTCATCCCTTGGCGCCCACAGCCAAGCCCCACTTCGCCTCCTCGTCTATCGGCCCGGCGGCATGGCGCGAGCCCCCGCCGGATCCCGAGCAGCCATTCGGCCCGCGCCTCCCCGTCACCCGCGTCGCCTCCGCACCACCAGCCGGCCACCGGAGCCCGCCGCCGCCGCCGGATCAGGCTGCGCTGCTGGGGCCCTCCCCTGCCGCCGCCTCGGCCCTGCTGGAGCTCCTCTGCCGCTGGGAACCAGGAGCTCCCTCGTCCTCGCCGTCCTTCAGCTCTTCGTCGCCCTTGCCATCTTCGGCGCCGCGCGGGCGAGTGCCACCGCCGGAGCTCCAACTCGCCGGCCGACAAGGCCACGCCAAGCTGGAGCCTCCTCTCCACCTTCGCGCCAGCAGGAGCCACCGCCCGTCCTCCTCCAACGCCAGGATCAGTCCCGCGCCGCCTCTCCTCCTGCTTCTCCTCATCGTCACCAACCCGCCTCGACCTCGCCGCCGGCAGCAGTAGCTGCTGCTGCACCCAGCCGCTGTTTCCGATGACCTCTACCTCCCCATCGCTGTGCCAGCCTCCTGCATCGCGCCAAGTCCCAGCATCGCGCCCCTGTTGCTGTTGACGCCAAGTCCAACAGTCACCGAGCGTGGAATTTGCCAAGTACCACCAAGTTCATGAGGGATGCGCCAAGTCCCCAGCGGGACCTGTTTTCGTCAAGTTCGACTACACGGCTATGACCTCGGAGTTGGACCGCAAGCGCCAAGTACCCCACCGGCAAGACCACACGGACGCTCGAACGACTACAGACCGAAAATGTCAAGTACCTCGTCGATACGTGTACGACTACACAACGAACCGTGAAGTTCCACAAGATAACGTGTACCACTACCGTCGCCCCGAAGACGTTGGATTCGTCAAGTACCTCTCCGAAACGAACATGTACAACTACTTCCACTACGGCCCGTGTACCACTACTTCCCTCGACGACTCGAACCGCTCCGAAGATGCACGCTTCGAAGGTATAACACCGAGACGATGTCCATGGACCGAATGCATTTGTTGTATGAGATGCACCCGATGTTTGGACCGTGTCCGAATTGTTCCTTGCACGTTCGCCGTAAGCCATGCCACCATTATGTGGGACACCCGGAATCCGGGATCACCCCACCATCCATGCACGCATCCGCACGCCTCCTTTTGCACCGGTATCTCCGTGAGCTACCGGAACCGATATGTTGCCGTGGCATCATTTTTGGATATGTTGCCGTGGCATCATTTTCGGATATGTTGTCGTGGCATCATTTTCGGATATGTTGCCGTGGCACCATTTTTGTTTCGCCGCCGTGGCACCCTTTTCGTTCCGCCATGGTGACCAAATGCTCCTTATCATGCTCATGTCAACATTTTCATAAAAATTGCATTAAACCTGCATATGTCATCCGCATCATGATAATAACAATTAAAATGTTTATATTTTTTGTTTCCATTAATTTGCTAAATGCACATGAGGATTTTCCGGAGTTGTTGTTTGTGTTTCTGGCCTCATTTAAACTTGCCTAAATATGTAGTTTAATTATGCTTCACCTCTTGCCATGTTAATGTTGGGGAACGTAGCAGAAATTCAAAAATTTTCCTACGTGTCACCAAGATCTATCTATGGAGAGACCAGCAACGAGTAGAAAGAGAGTGCATCTACATACCCTTGTAGATCGCTGGCGGAAGCGTTCAAGTGAACGGGGTTGATGGAGTCGTGCTGTCGTGATTCAAATCACCGATGATCCAAGGTCGAGCGGACGGCACCTCCGCGTTCAACACACATACAGCCCGGTGGCGTCTCCGCCTTGATCCAGCAAGGAGAGAGGGAGAGGTTGAGGAAGACTCCCTCCAGCAGCAGCACAACGGCGTGGTGGTGATGGAGGAGTGTGGCAATCCAGCAGGCTTCCGCTAAGCACCACGGGAGAGGAGGAGTACTTGGGAGAGAGGAGGGCTGCAACCAAAGGCGAGACCGAATCACGTGTATTACATGTGTTCTCTGGGCAGCCCTATGCCTCACTATATATAGGGGAGAGGGGCTGCGCCCCTTTAGGGTTTCCCACCCCAAGGGGTGCGGCCAGCCTCGAGATCCAATGCTGGGTGGCGGCGGGAGGGAGGAGAGGGAGGCGCAGGAGCATGGGCCTTAGGCCCATCTCGCCTAGGGTTTGCCCTCCCACCTCCCTGCGCCTTGGGCCCCTTGTGGGGGGCGCACCAGCCCACATGGGGCTGGTTCCCTCCCACACATGGCCCACGCAGGCCTCTGGGGTAGGTGGCCCCACTTGGTGGACCCCCGGGACCCTCCCGGTGGTCCCGGTACGTTACCGATAAAACCCGAAACTTTTCCGGTGACCAAAACAGGACTTCCCATATATAAATCTTTACCTCCGGACCATTCCGAACTCCTCGTGACGTCCGGGATCTCATCCGGACTCGAACAACATTCGGTAACCACATACTAGCTTCCTTTATAACCCTAGCGTCATCGAACCTTAAGTGTAGACCCTACGGGTTCGGGAGACATGTAGACATGACCGAGACGTTCTCCGGTCAATAACCAACAGCGGATCTGGATACCCATGTTGGCTCCCACATGTTCCACGATGATCTCATCGGATGAACCACGATGTCAAGGACTCAATCGATCCGTATACAATTCCCTTTGTCTAGCGGTATTTTACTTGCCCGAGATTCGATCGTCGGTATACCGATACCTTGTTCAATCTCGTTACGGCAAGTCTCTTTACTCGTTCCGCAACACATCATCCGTGATCAACCCCTTAATCACATTGTGCACATTATGATGATGTCCTACCGAGTGGGCCCAGAGATACCTCTCCATTTACACGGAGTGACAAATCCCAGTCTCGATCCGTGTCAACCCAATAGACACTTTCGGAGATACCTGTAGTGCACCTTTATAGTCACCCGTTTCGTTGTGACGTTTGATACACCCAAAGCACTCCTACGGTATCCGGGAGTTACACGATCTCATGGTCTAAGGAAGAGATACTTGACATTGGAAAAGCTCTAGCAAATGAACTACACGATCTTTGTGCTATGCTTAGGATTGGGTCTTGTCCATCACATCATTCTCCTAATGATGTGATCCCGTTATCAACGACATCCAATGTCCATAGCAGAAACCATGACTATCTGTTGATCACAACGAGCTAGTCAACTAGAGGCTCACTAGGGACATATTGTGGTCTATGTATTCACACGTGTATTACGATTTCCGGATAATACTGCTTATAGCATGAATAAAGACAATTATCATGAACAAGGAAATATAATAATACTTTTATTATTGCCTCTAGGGCATATTTCCAACAGTCTCCCACTTGCACTAGAGTCAATAATCTAGTTCACATCGCCATGTGATTAACATTGACAGGTCACATCGCCATGTGACCAACATCATCAAATGAGTTCTGGGGTTTGATCATGTTTTGCTTGTGAGAGAGGTTTTAGTCAACGGGTCTGAAACATTCAGATCCGTGTGTGCTTTGCAAATTTCTAGGTCATATTGTAAACGCTGCTTCCACGCTCCACTTGGAGCTATTCCAAATGGTTGCTCCACTATACGTATCCGGTTTGCTACTCAGAGTCACTCGGATAGGTGTTAAAGCTTGCATCGACGTAATCCTTTATGCCGAACTCTTTATGACCTCCATAATCGAGAAACATGTCCTTGTTTACTCCAAGGACAATTTTGACCGCTGTCCAATGATCCATTCCTGGATCATTCTTGTACCCCTTGACTGACTCATGGCAAGGCACACTTCCGGTGCGGTACACAGCATAGCATACTGTAGAGCCTATGTATACAGCATAGGGGACGACCTTCGTCCTTTCTCTCTCTTCTGCCATGGTCGAGCTTTAAGTCTTAACTTCATACCTTACATGTCAGGCAAGAACTCCTTCTTTGACTAATCCATCTTGAACACCTTCAAGATCATGTCAAGGTACGTGCTCATTTGAAAGTACTATCAAGCATTTTGATCTATCTTATAGATCTTGATGCTTATTGCTCAAGTAGCTTAATCCAGGTTTTCCATTGAAAAACACTTTTCAAATAACCCTATATGCTTTCGAGAAATTCTACATCATTTCTGATCAACAATATGTCAATAACATATACTCACCAGAAATTCTATAGTGCTCCCACTCACTTCTTTGGAAATACAAGTTTCTCATAAATTTGTATAAACCCAAAATCTTTGATCATCTTATCAAAGTACATATTCCAACTCCGAGATGCTTACTCCAGTCCTTAGAAGGATCGCTGGAGCTAGCATACCTTTTAGCATCCTTAGGATCGACAAAACCTTTCTGATTTTATCACATACAACCTTTCCTTACGAAGACTGGTAAGGAAAGTCGTTTTGACATCCATCTGCCAGATTTCATAAATGCAGCTAATGCTAACATGATTCCGACGGACTTAAGCATCGCTACGAATGAGAAAATCTCATCGTAGTCAACTCCTTGACCTTGTGAAAAAAAAACTCTTCGCCACAAGTCGTGCTTCATAGACGGTGATATTACCATCCACGTCCGTCTTCTTCTTAAAGATCCATTTATCTCAATGGCTTGCCGATCATCGGGCAAGTCCACCAAAGTTCATGCTTTGTTATGATACATGGATCCTATCTCGGATTTCATGGCTTCTAACCATTTGTCGAATTTGGGCCCACCATTGCTTCTTCATAGCTCGTAGGTTCATTGTTGTCAGCAACATGACCTTCAAGACAGGATTACTGTACCACTCTAAAGTAGTATGCATCCTTGTCACCCTCGAGGGACGGTAGTGACTTGATCCAAGTTTCATGATCACTATCATAAGCTTCTACTTCAATTGGTGTAGGTGCCACAGAACAACTTCACGTGCCCTGCTACACACTAGTTGTAGTGACGGTTCAATAACCATATCAAGTGTCCACCATCCTCCCACTCAACTTTTCGAGACAAACTTTTCCTCGAGAAAGGACCCGATTCAAGAAACAATCCCTATTGCTTTCGGATCTGAATTAGGAGGTATACCCAACTGTTTTGGGTGTCCTATGAAGATGCATTTTATCCGCTTTGGGTTCGAGCTTATTAACTCAAACTTTTTCAAATAAGCGCAGCCCCAAACCTTTAGGAAATGACAGCTTAGGTTTCTCTAAACCATAGTTCATACGGTGTCATCTCAACGGAATTACGTGGTGCCCTATTTAAAGTGAATGTGGTTGTCTCTAATGCCTAACCCATAAGCGATAGTGGTAATTCGATAAGAGACATCATGGTACGCACCATATCCAATAGGGTGCAACTATGATGTTCGTACACACCATCAAACTATGGTGTTCCAGCGGTATTAATTGTGAAACAATTTCCACAATGTCTTAATTGCGTGCCAAAGCTCATAACTCCGATACTCATCTCTATGATCATATCATAGACATTTCATCCTCTTGTCACGATGATCTTCAACTTCACTCTGAAATTACTTGAACCATTCAATAATTCAGACTTGTGTTTCATCAAGTAAATATACTCTACATCTACTCGAATCATCTGTGAAGTAAGAACATAACGATATTCACTGCATGCCTCAGCACTTATTGGACTGCACACATCAAAATGTGTTACTTCCAACAAGTTGCTATCTTGTTCCATTTTACTGAAAACGAGGCTTTTCAGTCATCTTGCCCATGTGGTATGATTTGCATATCTCAAGTGATTCAAAATCAAGTGAGTCCAAACGATCCATCTGCATGGAGTTTCTTCATGCGTATACACCAATAGACATGGTTCACATGTCTCAAACTTTTCAAAACGAGTGAGTCCAAAGGTCCATCAACATGGAGTTTCTCCATGTGTTTTACACCAATATGACTTACATGGCAGTGCCACAAGTAAGTGGTACTATCATTACTATCTTATATCTTTTTGGCATGAAAATGTGTATCACTACGATCGAGATTCAATAAACCATTCCTTTAGGTGCAAGACCATTGAAGGTATTATTCAAATAAATAGAGTAACCATTATTCTCCTTAAATGAATAACCGTATTGCGATAGACATAATCCAATCATGTCTATGCTCAACGCAAACACCAAATCTCGATGGTAGAGGGAGCGTGCGATGCTTGATCACATCAACCTTGGAAACACTTCCAACACATATCGTCAGCTCACCTTTAGCTAGTCTCCGTTTATTCCGTAGCTTTTATTTCGAGTTACTAACACTTAGCAACCGAACCGGTATCTAATACCCTGGTGCTACTAGGAGTACTAGTAAAGTACACATTAACATAATGTATATCCAATATACTTCTATCGACCTTGCCATCCTTCTCATCTACCAAGTGTCTAGGGTAATTCCGCTCCAGTGGTTGTTCCCCTTATTCCAGAAGCACTTAGTCTCGGGTTTGGGTTCAACCTTGGGTTTCTTCACTAGAGCAGCAGCTGATTTGCCGTTTCATGAAGTATCCCTTATTGCCCTTGCCCTTCTTGAAACTAGTGGTTTCACCAACCATCAACAATTGATGCTTCTTCTTGATTTCTAGTTTCACGGTGTCAAACATCGTGAATACCTCAAGGATCATCATATCTATCCCTGATATGTTATAGTTCATCACGAAGCTCCAGCAGCTTGGTGGCAATGACTTTGGAGAAACATCACTATCTCATCTGGAAGATCAACTCCCACTCGATTCAAGTGATCGTTGCACTCAGACAATCTGAGCACAAGCTCAACGATTGAGCTTTTCTCCCTTAGTTTGCAGGCTAAGAAAATCGTCGGAGGTCTCATACCTCTTGACGTGGGCACGAGCCTGAAATCTCAATTTCAGCCCTCGAAACATCTCATATGTTCCGCGACGTTTCGAAAAACATCTTTGGTGCCTTAATTCTAAACCGTTTATCTGAACTATCACGTAGTTATCAAAACGTGTATGTCCGATGTTCGCAACATCCACAAACGACGTTTGGGGTTCAAAGACATTGAGGTGCATTAAGGACATGAGCTTTCTCGTCCGCATAATCGCCATCACAACTTTCAACTATATTTTCTCTAGGAACATATCTAAACAAGGAACTAAAGCGCGAGCTTATGACATAATTTGCAAAGATCTTTTGACTATGTTCAGGATAATTAAGTTCATCTTATAAACTCCCACTCAGATAGACATCCTCTGGTCATCTAAGTGATTACATGATCCAAGTCAACTAGGCCGTGTCCGATCATCACGTGAGACGGACTAGTCATCATCGGTGAACATCTTCATGTTGATCGATCTACTATACGACTCATGCTCGACCTTTCGGTCTCCGTGTTCGAGGCCATGTCTGTACATGCTAGGCTCGTCAAGTTAACCCTAAGTGTTTTCGCTGTGTAAAACTGTCTTACACCGTTGTATGTGAGCGTAAGAATCCATCACACCCGATCATCACGTGGTGCTTAGAAGCGACGAACTGTAGCAACGGTGCACGCTTAGGGAGAACACTTCTTGAAATTTTGTAAGGATCATCTTATTTACTACCGTCGTCCTAAGTAAACAAGATGCATAAACATGATAAACATCACATGCAATCAAATAGTGACATGATATGGCCAATATCATTTTGCTCCTTTGATCTCCATCTTGAGGGCTCCATGATCATCATCGTCACCGCATGACACCATGATCTCCATCATCATGATCTCCATCATCGTGTCTTCATGAAGTTGTCTCGCCAACTATTACTTCTACTACTATGGCTACCGGTTAGCAATAAAGTAAAGTAATTACATGGCGTTGTTCAATGACACGCAGGTCATACAATAAATAAAGACAACTCCTATGGCTCCTGCCGGTTGTCATACTCATCGACATGCAAGTCGTGATTCCTATTACAAGAACATGATCAATCTCATACATCACATATCATTTGTCACATTCTTCTTGGCCATATCACATCACATAGCATACCCTGCAAAAACAAGTTAGACGTCCTCTAATTGTTGTTGCATGTTTTACGTGGCTGCTATGGGTTTCTAGCAAGAACGTTTCTTACCTACGCAAAACCACAACGTGATATGCCAATTGCTATTTTACCCTTCATAAGGACCCTTTTCATCGAATCCGTTCCGACTAAAGTGGGAGAGATCGGCACCCGCTAGCCACCTTATGCACGGTGCATGTCAATCGGTGGAACTGTCTCACGTGAAATGCGTGTAAGGTCGGTCCGGCCGCTTCATCCCACAATACCGTCGAAACAAGATAGGACTAGTAACGGTAAGCATATTGAGCAACATCAACGCCCACAACTACTTTGTGTTCTACTCGTGCAAAGAATCTACGCAATAGACCTAGCTCATGATGCCCTTTGTTGGGGAACGTGGCGAAATTCAAAAATTTTCCACGTGTCACCAAGATCTATCTATGGAGAGACCAGCAACGAGTAGAAAGAGAGTGCATCTACATACCCTTGTAGATCGCTGAGCGGAAGCGCTCAAGTGAACGGGGTTGATGGAGTCGCATTGTCGTGATTCAAATCACCGATGATCCAAGGTCGAACGGACGGCACCTCCGCGCTCAACACACATACAGCCGGTGGCGTCTCCCGCCTTGATCCAGCAAGGAGAGAGGAGAGGTTGAGGAAGACTCCTCCAGCAGCAGCACAACGGCGTGGTGGTGATGGAGGAGTGTGGCAATCCAGCAGGCTTCGCTAAGCACCACGGGAGAGGAGGAGTACTTGGGAGAGAGGAGGGGCTGCAACCAAAGGCGAGACCGAATCACGTGTATTCTGTGTGTTCTCGGGCAGCCCTATGCCTCACTATATATAGGGAGAGGGGCTGCGCCCCTTTAGGGTTCCCCCCCCAAGGGGTGCGGCCAGCCTCGAGATCCAACTGGGTGGCGGCCAGAGGGAGGAGAGGGAGGCGCAGGAGCATGGGCCTTAGGGCCCATCTGCCTAGGGTTTGCCCCTCCCACCCTCCCTGCGCCTTGGGCCCCTTGTGGGGCGCACCAGCCCACACAGGCTGGTTCCTCCCACACATGGCCCATGCAGCCCTCTGGGGTAGGTGGCCCCACTTGGTGGACCCCGGACCCTCCCGGTGGTCCCAGACGCTACCGATAAAACCCAAACTTTTCCGTGACCAAAACAGGACTTCCATATATAAATCTTTACCTCCGGACCATTCCGAACTCCTCGTGACGTCCGGGATCTCATCCGGGACTCGAACAACATTCGGTAACCACATACTAGCTTCCTTTATAACCCTAGCGCCATCGAACCTTATGTGTAGACCCTACGGGTTCGGAGACATGTAGACATGACCGAGACGTTCTCCGGTCAATAACCAACAGCGGATCTGGATACCCATGTTGGCTCCTACATGTTCCACGATGATCTCATCGGATGAACCACGATGTCAAGGACTCAATCGATCCGTATACAATTCCCTTTGTCTAGCGGTATTTTACTTGCCCGAGATTCGATCGTCGGTATACCGATACCTTGTTCAATCTCGTTACGCAAGTCTCTTTACTCGTTCCGCAACACATCATCCCGTGATCAACCCCTTAATCACATTGTGCACATTATGATGATGTCCTACCGAGTGGGCCCAGAGATACCTCTCCATTTACACGGAGTGACAAATCCCAGTCTCGATCCGTGTCAACCCAATGACACTTTCGGAGATACCTGTAGTGCACCTTTATAGTCACCCGATTCGTTGTGACGCTTTGATACACCCAAAGCACTCCTACGGTATCCGGGAGTTACACGATCTCATGGTCTAAGGAAGAGATACTTGACATTGGAAAAGCTCTAGCAAATGAACTACACGATCTTTGTGCTATGCTTAGGATTGGGTCTTGTCCATCACATCATTCTCCTAATGATGTGATCCCGTTATCAACGACATCCAATGTCCATAGCCAGGAAACCATGACTATCTGTTGATCACAACGAGCTAGTCAACTAGAGGCTCACTAGGGACATATTGTGGTCTATGTATTCACACGTGTATTACGATTTCCGGATAATACAGTTATAGCATGAATAAAAGACAATTATCATGAACAAGGAAATATAATAATACTTTTATTATTGCCTCTAGGGCATATTTCCAACAGTTAACCAACATTTAATCTTGTCTTGTTCATAACCGAGAGAGAACTAAATAATTGACGTGGTGTTTCGTCAATATGCAACTCGTTGCATATTGGGCTCCATTTAACTTGTAGTTTTGTTTGTGCATATTGCCATGCCATGCTATTTAAACCGGACATGCATCATACTTGGTTGTGCATCATGCCATGATTATGCTTGTGTGTTTACCATATTGTTTGCTTCTTTCCGGTTTGCTTCTCTCGTTAGCTTCGGTTTCATTCCGGAGTTGTGAGGATCCATTCGACTAAGACCGTATGTCTTCTTCTTGGACTCGTTCTTCTTCCTAGCGGGATCTCAGGCAAGATGATCATACCCTCGAAATCACTACTATCTTTGCTATGCTAGTTTGCTCGCTCTTTTGCTATGCCAATGCTACGATACCTACCATTTGCTTGTCAGCCTCCCAAATTGCCATGTCAAACCTCTAACCACCATGTCCTAGCAAACCGTTGTTTGGCTATGTTACCGCTTTGCTCAGCCCCTCTTATAGCGTTGTTAGTTGCAGGTGAAGATGAAGTTTGTTCCTTGTTGGAACATGGAGATGTTGTTCCTTGTTGGACCATGTTTACTTGTTGGGATATCACAATATATCTTATTTAATTAATGCATCTATATACTTGGTAAAGGGTGGAAGGCTCGGCCTTATGCCTGGTGTTTTGTTCCACTCTTGCCGCCCTAGTTTCCGTCATATCGGTGTTATGTTCCCGGATTTTGCGTTCCTTACGCGGTTGGGCTATAATGGGAACCCCTTGACAGTTTGCCTTAAGTAAAACTCCTCCAGCAAGGCCCAACATTGGTTTTAACATTTGCCACCTAAGCCTTTTTCCCTTGGGTTCTGCAGATTCAAGGGTCATCTTTATTTTACCCCGGGCGGTGCTCCTCGAAGTGTTGGTCCAAACTAGAGCACCGTCTGGGACCATTCCTTGGCAACTTGGATTACGTCGGTACTGTGACACTTCGCTTATCCGTGTGCCCCGAGAACGAGATATGTGCAGCTCCTATCGGGATTTGTCGGCACAATGGGTGGTCTTGCTGGTTTAGTTTTACCCTGTCGAAATGTCTTGATGTACCGGGATACCGAGTCTGATCGGAGTGTCTCGGGTGGAGGTCTATTCCTCCGTTGACCGTGAAAGCTTGTCATGGGCTAAGTTGGGACACCCCTGCAGGGATTTGAACTTTCGAAAGCCATGCCCGCGGTTATGGGCAGATGGGAATTTGTTAACGTCCGGTTGTAGAAAACCTGAAGTTGACCTTAATTAAAATACATCAACCGCGTGTGTAACCGTGATGGTCTCTTCTCGCCGGAGTCCGGGAAGTGAACACGGTGTTGGAGTTATGTTTGACGTAGGTTGCTATAGGATCACTTCTTGATCGCTACTAGTTTCACGACCGTGCCTTGCTTCTCTTCTCGCTCTCTTTTGCGATTGTAGCCACCATATATGCTAGTCGCTTGCTGCAGCTCCACCTCATTACTCCATCCTTCCTATAAGCTTAAATAGTCTTGATCTCGCGGGTGCGAGATTGCTGAGTCCTCATGGAATGTCTTAACCGGAAACATAATAAATGTTTATTATTTATTTCCTTATTTCATGATAAATGTTTATTATTCATGCTAGAATTGTATTAACCGGAAACATAATACATGTGTGAATACATAGACAAACATAGTGTCGCTAGTATGCCTCTACTTGACTAGCTCGTTGAATCAAAGATGGTTAAGTTTCCTAGCCATAGACATGAGTTGTCATTTGATTAACGGGATCACATCATTAGGAGAATGATGTGATTGACATGACCCATTCCGTTAGCCTAGCACTTGATCGTTTAGTATGTTGCTATTGCTTTCTTCATGACTTATACATGTTCCTGTAACTATGAGATTATGCAACTCCCGTTTACCGGAGGAACACTTTGGGTGCTACCAAACGTCACAACGTAACTGGGTGATTATAAAGGAGTACTACAGGTGTCTCCAAAGGTACATGTTGGATTGGCGTATTTCGAGATTAGGTTTTGTCACTCCGATTGTCGGAGAGGTTTCGAGATTAGGTGTCTCCATACGTAACTGGGCAAGGAGATCGCCTACTTCGTGAAGATCTACCCCGAGTAAGGCTAGTCCTCCGTGGGCGTATGCCATGATGGCATAGACAAGGTTGCTTCTTCATGGACCCTTCGTGGGTGGAGCCCTCCGTGGACTCTCGCAGCCGTTACCCTCCGTGCGTTGAAGTCTCCATCAACGTGGATTGACGATAGCACCACCTATCGGAACCACGAGAAAAATCTCCGTGTCTCCAAATTGCGTTTGCTCTTCTCCACCTCTCTTTACTACATGTGCAATTTACTTTCCGCTGCCAATACTCTAGAATTGCATGTGTAGGGTGATACTTGACTTGATCATCATTGTGAACTTGCCAAAAACTTGTCTTAATCAAAAGGCAAAATTTTTATATTGTCAAGTAGTCTAATCACCCCCCCCCCCTCTAGACATACTTTCGATCCTACAAGTGGTATCAGAGCTTTGGTCTCCATTGTATTGGTTTCCATTGCATTGGACTCCATAAGCTTGGTTTCACAACCTAGGAGAGTATGGCATCTAGTGAGGGTAATTTTAATAGAGGTCCTTACTTTGATGGTTCAAACTTTGCTAGTTGGAAGCATAAAATGAAAATGCATATTCTTGGACATAACCCTGCCGCATGGGGCATTATTTGTGTTGGCTTGCAAGGTGAGTTCTTCGAGGAAGGAAAAGTTCCGGATCGTGAAGCTACAGCGGATGAATTGCGGATGTTGCAAAACAATGCTCAAGCTTGTGACATTCTCTTCAATGCTTTGTGTCCCGAGGAGTTCAACAAAATCAGCCGCCTTGAGAATGCAAAAGAGATTTGGGATACTTTGGTCGAAATGCACGAAGGTACCGAGTCCGTGAAGGAATCAAAGCTAGATGTTCTTCAAGGTCAACTTGACAAGTTCAAGATGAAGGAAGGTGAAGGAGTCGCTGAAATGTACTCTAGGCTTGCTCTCATCACAAATGAGATTGCCGGCTTAGGAAGCGAAGAAATGACCGACCGATTCATCATCAAGAAGATTCTCGAGCTTTGGATGGAAAGTATGACACCGTGTGCACTTTGATCCAAATGATGCCAAACTACAAGAATCTCAAGCCTACCAAGTCATTGGAAGAATTGTTGCTCATGAGATGACACTTAAAGATAAGGAAGAGCTTCACAACAAGTCAAGTGGTGCTTACAAAGCTACAATTGATGCTCCCACAACCTCAAGTGACAAGCTAGTTTCCAATGAAGAGATAAGCCTAATGGTGAAGAAGTTCAACAAATTCTACAAGAGTAGAAGCAAGGAAAGAAGCTCAAAGTCTAGATCATATGATGAAAAGAGATCTTCTAGTCGTGATCGAAACTGCTACAATTGTGGAAGACCCGGACACTACTCAAATGAGTGTTTGACTCCCCACAAGAGAAGAGAAGAATCTCCAAGAAGAAGAAGCTCAAGAGAAGAGTCACCTCGGAAAGAGAGAAGGAGTAGAGATGATCGTTATGAACGAAGATCCTCTCGGAGAAGCAAGGATTCGGAAAGGAAAGACAAGTCATCAAGGAGCTACACAAGAAGGAAACATCAAGCTCATGTAGGTGAATGGGTCTCCGGCTCCGACTCCGACAATCACTCCGAAAGAAGCTATCACTCCAACTCCGAATCTACCAAGATGAAGGTGTTGCGGTCTTGCTCTCGTATCCTCCAACTCCAACTCCTATGACTTATTTGATTCACCAAATGAGGGAATTGGAAGATGCTTCATGGCTAAAGGCCCCAAGGTATCACACCCTGAATTGATTGACTTTGATAGTGATGAGGATGACTTGCTTGGTGAAGATGAGCTTTACATGACAAATCTAGTGAGCCTAGTAATGATGAACATGCTAGTAGTCTTTATAGTCGAGAAGAGTCGAATGACAATGCTATGAAGGAGATTGAGCGTTTAACTAAAGAACTAAACACTCTTAAGTTAGCTCATGAAACAACTCAAGAAGATCATAGAGAGCTCCTAAGATCTCATGAGAAGCTACGCTCGAGAAGCTCAATCTAGAGCAAGAACATGAGTTTCTAAAAGCTATCAATGACGATCTTCAAAGAAGAGTTCTTCATATCTTGCCAAACGACTTCTCTTGTCTAATTTCTTGCCACCTATTAAAACTAAGCATGACAAGCATAAGAAAAATTCTTCATCTAGTAGTAACAATAACCATGCCAAATCCAATATTGTTGCTTCTAGTAGTTCTCTTGATTCCACTAACAATGTTTCAAGCCAAGTTACACTTGAGCAAGAAAATAGTTTATTGAAAGGGATTATAGAGAAAGGTGTCTACAAGAGCCTTGCCGAAGCAAGAACTTTAAGGAAATTGTTCGCAAGCAAGGAAGGCACCTAAGAATCAAGGAATTGGTTTTGAGCGAAAGTTCAACGCCGAGGGTGTTGAATGGGAAGAAGGTCAATATCCCACTCCAAAGTTTGTTTCTCAAAAGGAGAAGTACGATCCTACTTCTTCCAATGTGGAACAATCTCAAGATGACCTTCCACCACAAGACCACAAGCTAAAAGGCAAGGACAAGCTTCAAGAGGAGATTGATGCATTTATTGAAGCACCTAAGGCCATGGTCAAGTGGGTTCCCAAGGAAACGTCAAGTTCTACTTCATCAAGCTCAACTACTACCCCAAGGATTCCCATCAAGATGATGTGGATCCCGAAGAAGAAGAACTAGATAGTTCTTGAGGGTGACTCCGCCAACATACTTCACTCACATTCATTTTGGCAAGAACTTGTGCAATCAACTTCCACATCTTGCACTAGTTCATGGAGTCACAAACCCTCTTGTTGGTAAGTCAAGGGACAAGGTAATCATTGCTTTCATGGACATCATCTTTTGTGTACTTCAATCTATGTCCATGGATATCCTTGTTTGTTCCTTGTGGGACTAACCCATGTAGGTATTGAAAGTGCCCAATCCAAAGGATTGCTCCCAACTCTTGATGATCTTCATCAACATTGAGCATCCACATCTTCAACATCTACATGAAGTCTTCTACGACAACCCAAGGTTAGTTTGACCCTTTAAAAGGGGTTCTCACATCAAGGGGGAGCTTTGCTCTAAAGAATTGAGCTAAAGCATCTTCAAATGATGTGAACACATTAATGCTTTATGTAAAAGTGGTAACCCCACTTGTGCTTAAACGATGAGTATGACCTATGATCAAATGTTCTCATTTGACTCCTAAGTCAATATACTCATATATAGATGACCTAGTCATCGACAAATTGTGTGCTAGTAGCTAGAGTTTTGATTGTGCATGCTTGACACATATTTCATTCGCTATCTTATTGTGTGAGCATGTTGGATGCATGATTTTATCCATTCGAGGACATCCATTTGTTGCTTTGGTCTTTTGGATTTTCTTTTTGACCAAATGGATGGACAAGAATGCCTAAGTTCCTCCCCTAGCTATCTATGCTTTCTTGTCTCAAATTCTATTCATGCTTATATCACAAACTTTGAACAAGTCTTTTTCGGACACACCGTGTGAGGAGCACTCGGAGCCACCGATCCGTCAAGGACTAAATTTCCAAAACCTTCTAAGTATTTTTGGTCAGACCAACCCACTCAAACTCGGACAGACCGAAAGCACTTGGATTGATCTAGGTTTTCACCTCGGTGAAACCGAAGTTACAAATTCGGCGTGATCAAGTGTGTAATCGCTTGCGATTAACCATCTCGGTGCCACCGAAGTTTTACAACTCGGTCCCACCGACAAAAAAGGGTATATATATCCGAGGGCAGCGCGCTGATTCCTTCTTCAAAACGCCTCGCCCCCAAACCCTTTGTCGTGCCGCCGCCGGGTCTCCGGATCGTCTCCGTAAATCGCATATGCGCCCTCGCTGGTCTCCGTCGCCGTCAACGGACATTCTCTCCGCGCCGTTGCCGCCGTAGAGAAACTCCACCAAGTTAGGGTGAGTTTCGATCCCTCTCGTGTTTCAACCTCCGATTCTATGCACGATTGGTTTGCCTAGCTTCTTGCCACATTTGAGATCTTCCTATCCAGCAGATTAGTTCTTAGAACGAAATTTGAGTAAAAGTTTTAGGGTTAGGTTTCCGCCGAACACATCTCGGTGAGACCGATTCTACATTCTTGGTATGACCGATTTGGCCTCTGGCCATTGCACTGCACTTTTCGGTCCAACCGAGTTGTGCAAATCGGTGTGACCGAAATGAGGATTTAGTGAAACCCTAGTGTTTTCGGCAAGACCGAAACCCATTTCGTCCAACCGAAAGTGGTGTGAATGGTTCTGTTAGAACACTTGGATTCACGAATTTTAGACTCGGTCGACCGAAATGCATTCTGTGAAAACCTAAAACTGAAATTTGAACTCATTCTTTTGCAAAATCTTCTCAGTTTGTGATAACTCTTCTATTCGCCTATACCTAATCTATTCACAGTTGTCACCATGTCGGATGCCGTGACAGCGAATAGGTCTGAATCTCCAATTGCTGAAATTCCAGAGGCGTGCACTAGTCCCGAGGCCAGCAGCTTTTCTCGATGATGGTGAGAGGAGCACACCAAGTGGTTTGCCTCCTGCTGCCACCAGGGCCAGGAAGAAGAAGAATTCTGATGAAGAAGACTCTGATTTCATAGCTGAGGAAGAGATCTCCTCCAAGCCTAAGAGGAAAGTGGTTGCCAAAGAGCATCAAGGGCAACAAACCAAGAAAGGCACCAGTAAAGTGAAGAAGTCCACTGTTGCCAAGAAGCTGAGCATGGAAGAGGAAACTTCGAGCAAGGTGAAGAAAACTTCCAAGAGGAAGAGAATTGTGCATGATGAAGCAGCAGATGATGATGATGATGAGGAAGTTCCACAGCCTCCTCCTCAGAAGTCTAAGTTGATGGGTGATGCAATCAGGGCAGGAGCACCTTCAAAGTCTAAGCCTTCTGCTCCAGCAAAGGCAGCTCAAGCCAAGCCTGCTGCCAAGCCCAAGAAAACTGTCAGGAATATCCCACCAGAGAAGAAGAAAGACAATGTACCACCACCGAGTCGATGATGAGGCACCTGTGTTGCTGAAACTCCGTCAGAAACTGCCAATTCACAATGATGCTCATCCTCGAGCTGAGAACATGAAGGAAAGAAAGGACAAAGGACTCAAAGCTATGGAGACAAGCTGATCCATATGCCGTGAGGAGAAGGACTGTCAGAGACCCAAGGTTCCACACCGAGAGCAAAGAAGATTTCTATGAGACTGTGCTTATGGACAAGAAGCCCATTGTTGCAGACACTCGCTATGTTGACTGGGCATACATCGATAGTGAAGAGCACAGAGACTACTTTCCACATGTGCATGAGAGCTTTACTGCATGTGGTGTTGCTGATTTCGTTGGTCAGAAGCTGACAGATTGGAATGATGAGATGATCATGCAATTCTATGCCACAGCTCATTTCTATTCAGATGGCAGGATTGTATGGATGACTGAAGGTCAAAGGTTCTCTTCTACTGTTGAAGAATGGGCAGCACTGCTAATGCTCCAGTGTCGAGAGAGGATGATGTTGATGTCTATGGCATTCCCAAGAAAAACCATGAGTCTATGAAGAACATGTACAATGAGGTACCAGCTAGGGGTGTAGAGATCTGGAAGCTCGGCTCAGTGTATCATCTCCAGGCAGGTTTACCTACCACTAACACAATTCTGAGGCATACCTTGATGCCCAAGTCTGGAGATCATCGCATGATAAGAGGCTATTCTATCAACATGCTGCACATACTTGATCAGAAGGCACCTTTCAAGGTGATGGACCTGATAGTTGAGACTATCAAGAGGACTGCAGCAGACCAGAAGAGGTCATGTGGATTTGCCCCGCATATTCAGATGCTTATCAATGCCAAGTTTGGCACGGGCACCTACTTGTTGGATAGACCACACTTGCCACTGCAGCCTGAGCATGAGGACAATGAAGTTGTGATGGATGAGGAGGACCCAACGTCTGTTGAAGGTCAAGCTAAGTCTGAAGCTGCCAAGAAAGCTAAAGCTGAGAAGGAAGCAGCAGCAGCAGCAGCTAAACCCAAGAGTGTTGGAGAGCAGCTCCTTGAAGCTACCCAGAGGATTGAACAACGCCTGCCAAGATTGTGCGCCTCGGGAGAGTCTTGAGAGGATTGTTGAAGACAAGATCCATGCTCTGGATGTCAAGTCGATGAAGTGCAAGTCACCGTCAACAAGCTTGAGGCGAGATATCGAGAAGCAAAGAGGGAGAAGGAAGAGCTCATGAAGGAGATGCAGGATGACCTAGTCCAGATGAATATGAACAGCTGCTCCGGTTCCCACAAAACCCAGATCAGCTGCTATTCCAAAGGATGACACGGACTACAGCCTCGGCACCTCCCACAGCTCCATCGGTTCCAGCTCCAGCTCCAAAGGACCACCCTCCAGCTCCTCGACATCAGCCAAGCCTTTGCAGATGCAGCTATCTCAACTCCATCAACCTGCATAGAGCCGCCAGCAGAGTCCCTAGTGACGTTTAGCTCTATACTTTTGAACTTTTGGTAACTTGTTGCCAAAGGGGGAGAAATTGTATAGATCATAGGACTTCGAGAGAGAGAGTGCTTGTTTTTGCTCTTTCGTTCATTTGCGGTTTCTTTGAGATACTTTTGAGTTTTCCGAGACATTTCGTGTGTTTGATATTACGTTTGCTCTACTTTGATGAGTGCTTGATCATACTATGCCTTAATGTGTGCTTAATGCTTATCATATGCTATTCATATCTTGTATGATCATTTACTCATGTCTTGGTGATTGGGTGCATGCTATTCTTTCTTATCATTTTGTGCGCTCCACCAAGATGTATGTGACATGGAAGAGTGACCCATGATCCTAATCGATTGTGCATTTGCATTCAAACGCAAATCTTAAATAATGCACAAATTTAGGGGGAGCTCTTGCTTATCACATACTTCTCAAAGCGATTTATATTACTCATTGATTATATCATTTGTCGAAGCTTTGATCTATATGTTGTCATCAATTACCAAAAGGGGAGATTGAAAGTGCAACTAATCCCGGGTGGTTTTGGTAATTAATAACAACATATATATCATTGAACTAATAGTTTCTTGAGAATCATTTCGAAAGTTCAAGGATATGGGTATGGCAATGACTGAAGATGTGGACCCCTCAAAATGCTAAGGCAAGCATTGGCAAAAGCTCAAGACTCTATTTTTGGTTTAGTGATCCAAGATCACATTGAGTCTATAGGAAATCCAATACTATTAAAAGGCGATGAGGTTATGATAATGATCCGTTGCTCAAAGTGCTTAGTGATACATCTCCCAAACCATCGCAATCTTTCATTCCAACATACACTCATAAGTAATCTCGGTCCCACCGATTTCCTAAACTCACCACACCGAGATGAACCACCTCACCACAAAGCCAAACCCTAGAAATTTCGGATTTTCCGATTCGAACTCGGTCTCACGAAACTAGTGTTGCCAAGCTTCAGAATCCTTCACATCAAATCGGTGTCACCGAGATGATAAAGTCGATCCCACCGAGATTGGCAAACCCTAGTCTTTGGAAGAATCGGACTCACCGAGATCGTATTTTCGGTCCCACCGAAAATCCCAACGTTCACAAGATTTGAACTTTCGGTCTCACCGAGTTGTCAACTTCGGTCTGACCGAGATTGGTCAAATGTGTGTAACGGTTGGATTTTGTGTGGAGGCTATAAATACCTCTCCACCTCCTCTTCATTCGTGGAGAGAGCCATCAGAAAGAACTATCACTCCTACCTTACATTTCTGAGAAGAAAACTACCTACCCTTGTGTTGAGATCAAGTTGCTCCACTCCCACCATATGAAGCTTGATCTCTAGCCTTCCCAAGTTGCTTTCCACTCAATCCTTTCTTCCAC
Source organism: Aegilops speltoides (assembly GCA_021437245.1). NCBI lineage: Eukaryota > Viridiplantae > Streptophyta > Magnoliopsida > Poales > Poaceae > Aegilops > Aegilops speltoides. The sequence continues at coordinate 83,526,931 of CM038146.1, read as the reverse complement.
CACAGCCAAATCAGTGAGGAGAGTTGAGTGTTGGGGAGATTATCATTTGAAGCACAAGAGCAAGGAGTTCATCATCATCAACACCATCTATTACCTTTTGGAGGGTGGTGCCTCCTAGATTGGTTAGGTGTCGCTTGGGAGCCTCCGTCAAGATGTGGAGTTGAACCAAGAAGTTTGTAAGGGCAAGGAGATCGCCTACTTCGTGAAGATCTACCCCGAGTAAGGCTAGTCCTCCGTGGGCGTATGCCATGATGGCATAGACAAGGTTGCTTCTTCGTAGACCCTTCGTGGGTGGAGCCCTCCGTGGACTCTCGCAGCCGTTACCCTCCGTGGGTTGAAGTCTCCATCAACGTGGATTGACGATAGCACCACCTATCGGAACCACGAGAAAAATCTCCGTGTCTCCAAATTGCGTTTGCTCTTCTCCACCTCTCTTTACTACATGTGCAATTTACTTTCCGCTGCCAATACTCTAGAATTGCATGTGTAGGGTGATACTTGACTTGATCATCATTGTGAACTTGCCAAAAACTTGTCTTAATCAAAAGGCAAAAAATTTATATTGTCAAGTAGTCTAATCACCCCCCCTCTAGACATACTTTCGATCCTACAGGGGGCGGCGGCTCGGGCCGACGCCGGCGCGACGCCACCCACCGGCGAGGTCATCCACGGCGGCATGAAGAGGCCGTGCGCGAGGCCGAAGGTCGGAGGAGCTCCGGCGGAGGCGAGGCCAACGCCACCCGAGCTAGGGTTTGCGGCGGCGGCGGCAGCAGCAGCGATGGAGGGGTCGCGGCTATAGGATGGAGTGAGCGGGGTGCCGGCGCGTGCGTCCATGGGGTGCAGTTCGCCGGCGCCGGCGCGCGCGGGGCGTAGGAGGCGGAGAAGAGAGAGTGCAGCGCGAGCGCTCGAGTGTGCCGCGCGCGGAAGCGGGCGCCCCAAATATACCGCGCGAGATAGCGAATCCGACCGGCGCCCAACTCCTTATACCGCGCGAGATAGCGAATCCGACCGGCGCCCAACTCCTTATACCGCGCGCGCGGTTATTGCGCGCCTGCTGGAGCCACCCGCCAGGTTGCGCGCGTGCTAAACTGGCCAAATTTGCGGCGCGACGCTTGTTTAGCGCGGCTGTTGGAGATGCTCTGATGGTCGGCGCTTCAGAGCATATGCCCGAGGGAATCTGCTCGACGATCTCGAGGATGGCGGCGCGACGGATGTGGGCGAGGTCGTGCGTGCGGCCAGATAGCCGGAAGGTGCCCAGGTCGTCCCGCGAGCGCGTGCGAGGATGCAGACGCTCGATCCAGCAGCTCTCTCCCAAAATGTGCTCCGCCGTTGACAGGTACCAGGCTTGGGCTGGAATGCATGAGTACTATCTCGAAACCCCCCCGGGATAAAAAAACCCCTTTTTGGGTAGAAAAGGGGCCCCGAGGGCAAATTTAGGAGGGCCCTTAACTTGGTTTCAGGGATTAAAGGGTGTATAATCCCCCTTTGAGTTGGGTTTTGGATGTATAATTCTTTAAAAAAAATTTTAAAAAGAAAAAAGGGCATAAGGGTTTTTTTGGAAGTTTTGGGGAAAATTTTTTTTTTACTTTCCTTTTAAAATTTTTGGCCCAAAATTTGAAGACAATTGTTATGGGAACGGTTAGGGTGCTTCCCTTTCCCGGGTTGGGGGATTTTTAAAGGGTTCTTTTTTAAAAAATTTTAGAATTTAAAAAACGTGTTTAAGGGAAAAACTTTTTAGAAAATTTTCCCCAAAAATCCAAACAAACAATTTTTGAAGTATTGTTTGGGGTTGTATTTGGGTTAGGGAAAGTTGGATTTTTGAAAAATTTAAAGGGAACTGGGTTGATTTAAATTGGGGAAACAACCGGACCAAGGTTGATTTTTTTGGGAAGAAGAAAATTATTTTTTATTGCTAAAGTTGCCTGAAGGAAGGGTGGCGGAAACCGAAGACACTGATGGGTAGATATGGGGGTTTCATGGTAAATTTAAAAGATAATGGGGAAAAATTTAATCATGACTTAAATTTTAAAATTTTTTTCCCAAAAGCGTAGGAAAAATGACCTTTTTAAAAAAAATTAAGGTTTTAAAAAACCAAATTTAAAGTTTGTGCCCAAAACTATGATCGGTTGGGACCCCCAAAAAACCTTAAGGTTTAAACAAAAATTTTTAAAACCTATGCGCCTGCCGAGACCAAAGGTAAAGGTGAAAGGGTAATAAAAATTTCCCAGTAACCCTTTTAAACGGCAGGCGAGGACCTTAAATTAAGACTGGGGAAACCAGATTCGTAATAATTTAAAAATTTAAAATTTTAATTGTTAAAATTTAAAATTTTTTTGGAATCAAATGCCCCCTTAAAAACCAAGTTTGAAAAATAATCTGCCTTGTCCATTACTCTTGCTTTGCATAGCGCATTGATAATGGAGGTATACATCACCACATCGAGCACAACCCCCTGCTGCATCATTTCATGGACCAGATCACATGCTTTGCTTATTTCACCCTCCTTGAAGAAACCATCGATTACCATGCTGTATGACACCACGCCGGGGGAGTGGTCAGATCCTTTTTCGATCATCATCCGGAGCAAGTCAAGCGCAAGCTGGCTCCTACCACTGTCGCAGAAGCTCTTGAGAATCACTGAGTAGGAGATGGCATCACGCAGGTCATCAGGCATCCTGTGGAGCAGCACGTCCAAAGCCTCCTCTGTGCGTTTCATGTCACAGAGGCACTTGAACAAGCTGCTGTAGGTAATGATGTTTGTCGTGATGCCTGTCTTGAGGAGGCGGCCGAAGAAGGCAAGCCCTAGGTTTGGGTGGCATGCTCGGTGGCAACACTCCATTAGTATGCTGTAGGTGTAAATGGTGGGTGCTGTCGCCTGGCGACGGCCTGCTCGGGCCATGCGGTTGAAGAGATCAATGGCGAGGGCAGGGCTATCGGTGCACGCAGGTGAGGGCGGCGCACGCGCAAGTGCAGCAAATAAGCCGCGGAGTGCACGAGCCGATACTGGGACAGGTTGGCACAGCATTTCGTCGAACAGTTGGTGCGCGAGCTCTGGCTTGAGCGTTCTGAAGCCCAGATGGCCGTGGAGTTCGACCAGCAGCTCGTGGGCGCGTGAGGAAACGGAGCTAGAGAAAGAGCGGACCTGAAGGCGTGACATTGTCGCAGTCTGATTTCTGCAGCAGCGGTGAATGCTGGCGGCAACGACCAAGCCCTGGTTGGAGGAGGGCGGACGGAGGAGACACTGGACAGAGTGGTCTCGCTCGCTTCTTCCTGCAGCCACGGTGAGTGCCAGCCCGCGCCGCGCCGGCGACGACCAACCGCCGGCGCGTCCAGCGGCGGTAGGACGGTGGACGGAGGTGTGGGATTGGGGAATTTTAGGTTCGATTTGGAACTGGAGGCGTTCGTTACAAGCAGCGAAGCAAAGCAGGGGAACGGATCCTCTAACATCACGAAGAGACGTCACGCGCGAGGCCATGCGCAGTTACTGTTCAAATCAACGGCCTTTTCGAACGCGGCTACATGTAGTCTATTCTTTTCTTTTTTCTTTTCGAATCAACGGCCTTTTCATTTAAGTTAATCGGGGAAATTAGGAATACAATTTACCCATAAATCTCCTCCATCTGCTACTAGCCAATATAATTTTAAGGGCAAAAGTTTGAAAAAAAAACACTGATTTCTTCTATCTCTTGGAGAATGCCAGCAATCTCTAACCTTCTTTTTTCAAGTTCCTTCCATAGTTCTACCGATATCATAGCGCTTCTTTCTTAGAGCATCTCCATCAGCGGCAGTAAATATCGCGCGCGGGAAACCTGTGTCTTAACTCGCGCGAGCGTTTCCTCGCGCTTCGATGGTGCGGAGATTCATGGCGAAAAAATCACGCTGCAAAAAGTGGCCCATCGCGCGGTGTCTGGCGCGCTCTATAAAACGCGTGCGCCCGAGCCGGCCAACCACACACTCGAGCGCCCGCCGTCACCTTTTTTTTCGTGATCCGGCGCCCGCCGCGCTTTTCTCTCGACGCCTTCTCGCCGCTAACTCCCCGCTTGCCGACATGCGGCCGCGTGCGCTAAAGCAGCCGGCTATCAAGGCGTCGCGTTCGGCCTTCCGGCATGTTCTACGCGGAGATCCGCTCCGGTGGCATGCGTCTAGATCTTGGGACGTTCGAGACCGCGTACGACGCGGCAGCGTGGTGCCATTCGAGGCCACGCTCGCAGTTGAACTTCGACGACGCGCGGACGTGCGAGCAGGCACAGGAACTCGCGCCTCCGCCGCGGCTAGTAACCGACGACGACCGTCAGGAAACACCGTAGCCAGCAGCGCCGCCTCCTCATCGCCGAGGCGCACGAGCAAGCCATGGCGGAGTGGGCCATCACTGCCTGCAGGACTTCACCGACGAGAACGCCTTCTGGACGGAGAGGAGGGCAAAGCAGCACCCTGATCGAGCGGACAGGCGTCGGCGGAAGGCACTGGCGATATCGCAGTGCGAACTGGGAAAGGCGTCGTTCCTTGACGACAACGATTCTCGATGGGACGACGCGTTTCTGTCGACGTCGGACGACATGAGCGACGAGGAGGACGACTAGGGGTAGTTGCTAGTTTAGTTGCAACGTAGTTTTATCTATTTTATTTGTATCGTAAGACTAGTTTGTGGTGTTTGGTTGAACTATACTATTTGAATCGTTGAATTGTATCTATATGTTGTTTCAAATATTGTTCATATGTGCTCTGGTTGCTCGCGCGCGCTTTGATTTTTGTAGCGCTTGTTGGAGCGGCTCGCGCGAGTAATATTTTGCAGCGATCGCTGGAGCTAGCGCTCTGCTGCGCATAAAAAATATGCTATTTCGGCATTGTAAAAATTGTTTTAACACGACGCGCATTATGTGCCTGTTGGAGATGCTCTTGATGTGAATGTAAACGCAGACAGCGAGCCGTGCTGGTGTGCACATCCAAATAGACCGAAAAATATATTTAAAATAATCTCAATGATGGTCACAAAATAAAGTTCATTTTATACTATAAAATTATTATATTAGTTACATAACTGAAAAATCTCACGGGTGCGCTCAAGTCTAATGTCTACACTTCAATAAAAGTTGCAATAAAAATGCTTTACAAAATCCCTTTCTCAAAATTTCTTGGGCATTTTGTACCCAAGGTGAGGCACATGAAATTTAATAATATTTTGATTTTTTTTGGTATTTGAATAATTTTTAAGTGGGGTCTACTTTTTAATTTTATTTGATTTTCTTGAAAAAAATCCTCTTTTCCATGGATGTTTTTCCTTTTTTTTGTTTGTTCATTCCATCGAAATTTGGTTTGACATGGCCACCCCATCTCCATACTATATTTCTTTTCGAGATCGAGTATGGACTATGGAGTGAGTCTTCAAGTACAAAAGTACTGACCCTGTTTTCCTGACAATAATGCATTGTACTTGCAGCAAGCAATGCCTACCGGATTCATCTCAGTTCCTTTAATTTTCATCCTTACTAGAAGCAAATTGCGCGTTTTGCTGCACCGTCTAGTGATACTCAAAATGAGCCTTTATTTGGTAATAACGATACTCTAGCACACATACTGTATAGATTTGGCTTTTACTTCATGGAAAATTGTAAGGATGGAAAGCATAACCCACACATTTGCCTACTCAATTCTGAAAGCGACGCTACAACACGCTCCAAGCTCATATGCCTATTTCCTCTGGATCAATGCCAGTCACCGCTACAAACTCTCGATCATTCATCCACAGACAACAGGTATCTGCATAGATGCATGCTGACATACTAACATCAGAGTGCACATTCTCTTCTCGGGCAAATAGGCAAAACGTACAAATTGTAAAAAGAGTCACGCGTATGAGTACAAATTGCCGCCACTCTCCCCCGAGACAATGAACTGCATAAAAACAACCCCTTCCTTCTAGACATAATTATGTTGGTTAAGATTCAGAAAACCTTGTTAACAACTGAAGTCTTCTTGGTGAAGTTGTTCTTGTTGGGAAGGACTTGGCGTTGTCTTTTCGGATGAACTTGCCACCATTGTCTTCCCGCTTCTCGTAAGGACAATCCGCAACGAAATGGCTCACATTGCCACAGTTGAAACAAGTTCTAACTCGTTGCTTGCCCTTGACTCCACTTGAGTTGTTCTTTTTGAAGTTGGGTCTTGAATTCTTCTTGCTCCAAAATTGTCTTGAAGCAAGAGCCATGTGCTCATGATAATCATATTTCGTATCTTCGGGATTGCTCTCCTCATCTTCCTCTTCTTCCTCTTCTTCCACAATGACCTTGGCCTTCAAGGCAAGGTTGGGTTTCTTTGCCCTTTGAGACCGGAGCACCGCATTGTCGGCGGTCTTGTCCAAGATGCTCATTGCAACGAACTCATCCAACACTTCACTTAAGGTCATGGAGTGGAAGTCCGGTCTTTGACGAATGACGGAGGACATGGCCTTGTTGTAGGGCATCATGGCCTTGAGGAACTTGCGCTTGATCCAATTGTCATCCGTGTCCTTGCTCCCATGATCTCGGAGTGAGACCACGAGTTTGGTCACTCTTCGAAAGAGCTCGCGAGGTTCTTCATCTTATTTCATTGCACACTCATGGGCTTCATCTTGCACCACTTCATAGTTGGAGCGTTGAATGCTAGCACTTCCTCGATAGAGAGACACAACACATTGTCATGCGTCTTTGGCCATGGCATGAGGTCGAAGATGAGGGAGATCTTCGGGAAGGATTGCATCTTGGATGATGAAGAAAGCACTCTCATTGAATTGATTATCCACCACTTCTCTCGGGGTGAAGTTGCTTCGGTCATGTGGATAGAAACCTTCTTCAATGATTCTCCAAAGATTAGTATTCACATGATTTAAATGACGCTTGAAGCGATACACCCAAGAATCAAAATCCTCATTTTTCACAATCTTAGGAGGAGGACCGGCATGATTTAAATGAGTAGAGGGAATCGGTCCTCCATAAATTGGAGGTTCCACATGGGCAAAGATGTCAGTGCCATATCTACCACTAGTAGAAGGACCCTTCTCACTATTAGCTTCCCCCTTGTCAGGGTTAGCATCCGTCACCTTGTTAGCGGGATCACCCACTTTCAACGGCGAGGTAGGTAGTTTAAGTCCTTATAAGAATTTATTAAACATGCTTTCAACCGTGGTTGTCATGGAGGTTTTCAATGTGTCCAAGGCCACATTGAATTCCTCACGTGACACCGCGGTTTCCCCATTACCCATAGACGAGATCGGATTCACACCGGAGTGCTCCTCCTCCCCACCGTCTACGGTGTCAACCATACTCTTCGGACGGCAAAGTCCTTAATAAAGAGACGAGGCTCTGATACCAATTGAAAGGATCGATATAGTTGACTAGAGGGGGTGAATAGGCAACTGCCAATTTTTAGCTTTTCTTTACCAAATTAAACTTTGCATCAAAGTAGGTTGTCTAGATATGCAACTAGGTGAACAACCTATATGATGCAACGACAACAAGCACACGAGCAAGCAAGGGATACAACACAAGTAAGCTTGAGAAAGTAAAGGCGCGAGATAACCTAGAGTGGAGCTGGTGGAGACGAGGATGTGTTACCGAAGTTCCTTCCTTTTGAGGGGAAGTACGTCTCTGTTGGAGCGGTGTGGAGGCACAATGCTCCCCAAGAAGCCACTAGGCCACCGTATTCTCCTCACGCCCTCACACAATGCGAGATGTCGTGATTCCACTATTGGTGCCCTTGAAGGTGGCAACCGAACCTTTACAAACAAGGTTGGGGCAATCTCCAAAACTTAATTAGAGGCTCCCAACAACACCACGAAGCTTCACCACAATGGAGTATGGCTTCGAGGTGACCTCAACCATCTAGGGTGCTCAAACACCCAAGAGTAACAAGATCCGCTAGGGATTAGTGGGGAATCAAATTTCTCTTGTGGAAGTGTAGATCGGGGCCTTCTCAACCAATCCTGAGCAAATCAACAAGTTTGATTGGCTAGGGAGAGAGATCGGGCGAAAATGGAGCTTGGAGCAACAATGGAGCTTTTGGGGAAGAGGTGAGTCAACTTTGGGGAAGAAGACACCTTTATATAGTGGGGAAAACAATCCAACCGTGACCCCCCAAACAGCCACGCACAGAGCGGTACTACCGCTTGGGCAGGGCGGTACTACCGCTGACAAGTGGTACTACCGTTCCCTCCCAATGGTACTGCTGCTTTGACAAGGGTTGCAGGGTCCTGGACCCAGAGCGGTACTACTGCGGAAGTATGGGCGGTACTACCGCTTGGAGCGGTACTACCGCCACTACGGCCGCTACTAGTACCGTAAAACCTGACACGAGAAACAGCGGTCTCGAGTCGAGGAGGTAGTAGCCCGGAACCACTGTGGTACTACGGCCGAAGACCGCAAGCGGTACTACCGCCGGGAGCAAGATTACCGCTGACGTGCTTCGCGGTACTATCACGAGGACCGCAGACTACCACCGGGACAGACAGGGCAGGCAAGGAGAGGAAAGATAGCTCCAATGAAGCGGAAAGGAACATCGGGTGTGATAAGAATGTGTACGTGTTGATTCCACCCTAGCCTTACCAAAGCGGATCCCCTCTTGATAGTACGGTGACTCCTACGAAACTAGTCCACCAATAGAGAAACGAAGGAGCTACATCGTCTTGAATAAAACTGAGGGGAGGTAATCGTCTCGTGCCAAAGGATGAATCTCTGAAAGAACTCAACGCACACGATTAGTCCGCAAAAGCAATGTCATCAATCACCAAAACACCTTGGGGATAAATATGCCTTTACAACAGGAATTGTCTTTAGTGAATTTACGAACGGATATGAGACTAGTGACTACATTGGGAGAAACTAGAATGTCAGTAAGGCGAAAGTGGTGAGGAGAGAGGGTGGTGGAGCCGGTGGCAGTGACGGGAAGCGAATGCCCGTTACCGACAACAATGCTAGAAGGTAAATGCGAAAATGAAGAACTTAACGAGGTCAAGTTACCTTGGGTGCACGTCACGTGCGAAGACGCGCCGCTGTCGAGGTACCACTCGGGGGCGGGCGGCGTGGCGTAGCCGCCGTTGTTGAAGGCGGCGTTGAGCATGGCAAAGTGATCCCACGACGGCTACTGTGGCTGATAGTACGGAGTGGACGGCGCGGGAGGGGGCGTGAAGGCCTGGTACGCCTGAGCATGAGCACCGGGGCGGGGTCCAAGAACGCCGGCGGCGTTCGACGGGATCCAGCCAAAGCGGGGCATCGGGAGAGCCATCCCGTACGGGGCGAAATACCCCGTGAAGGGGGAGAACGATGGTGCCTGGTGACCACGCCCGGACTGGTCGCCGCCCACGGCCACGACCACGCCCGCGCCCGCGGCCACGGTCACCACCATCGCCAAAGCGGTCGCCACGCCCGCGAGTAGATGAGTTGGGCGCTGGATGGTGGGCCTCGGGGGCGCGATCATGAGAGCGGTCCACCGCGCGATCGCCCGGGCCACGACCACCAGAGGAGCCGGCCGCTGAGCCGCCGCCCGAAGAGCTGCCGCCCGTCATGGCAAACGCGGAGGCGCCTTCCTCCGCCAAGGCCGTACTCGCGACTCCTCCGCAAGGATAACACGCGAGAGGACGGTGTCGAAGGGAAGGCCCTGGTCACCGAGGACGACGCGGATGGTGTCGAGCCGCTTGTCGAGGCTGTGGAGAAACTGCGTGGTGAGATCCACCTTGGTGACGGCATGGTCGATGTCAGCGAGGGCGTCGGTGAGGAGTTTGAGACGGCGGGCGTACTCCGACACCAAAAGATCACCCTGCTTGAGATTGCGGTATTGGCGATTGAGGATCATGAAGCGGGCGTTGCAATTGGCGAGGAAGAAGTCTTTGATCTTATGCCAGAGTGCGTAGGTGGTGGTGGCGCCGACAACGTGGTCGCACATGGTGTCCGAGAGTGTGGCATAGATCCACAGAACGATGTGTGCATCGAGCTCTAGGTATTGGGGCGGAGCATTGGGAGGTGGGGGGTGGTCGAGGAGGTAGGAGACGCCGTAGCGAACCAGGACCATCAGGAAAAAAGTCTTCCACTTATGATAATTGTGATCGGCAGGGTGGAGGAGGAACTTGATGTGGTTCGTGATGTGATCGGAAAATGGGGTGAGGAGCGGCGGGGGCCGGCGGAGGCGCAGGAGAGGTGCCGGCGGTGGTGAAGAGGGGGGCAAACTGCGAGGCTGTGGCGGGGAAGGAGCCACTGAAGAGAGTTGGGGACGTCAAGACGGCGGAGGGCAAGGGCGTGGAGGTGCCGTGGCGGGGGCCGAGGAGGAAGAGGAAAGGGTGCCCGGCGACGTGGCCGACCTTGTGGCGGCGGAGGAGGGGGTGTTGTCCGCGGCCATGGGAGAATCCTGACGACTGATACCAAGTTAGAAAGTGCTACTCGATTGCCTTGATTGTCTCTGTTACAACAGGAGTATACATAGAGACGGAGAGAGAGTCCTGATATGTTAGGCACGCAGGCCATGCGGGAGAGATCAGATCCTACAATCTAGGATCGCTACAAGGCGTGACAATACAACGTTACAAGTGTACAAATATACAACTCAACAATACTAACATCAGAGTGCACATTCTCTTCTCGGGCAAATAGGCAAAACGTACAAATTGTACCAAGAGTCACGCGTATGAGTACAAATTGTATAGTCCCATCTAAAGAGAAGTACAATCCATCTGCCGCCACTCTCCACCGAGACAATGAGTTGTATACAAATATACAACTCAACAATCCATCTGCCGCCACTCTCCATCTAGACATAATTATGTTGGTTAAGATTCAGAAAACCTTGCTAACAACTGAAGCCCGCAAAAAGGAAATAGCATTACCTCCTCCCTTTCATAGTAAACTGGTCTATGTAATAATCAGCGCTATGCAATTCCAGACATGCATCAGTGATCCAAGAAAACCCAACATCTTTGTGCATCTGCTTTGATGGGAAAAACCATGAATGCCAGGAAAGATACGACGAAGGAGATGTTCACCATTTTCAGAGAAGGATTGCTCCCCCAGCTGTCGATCCAGTCCGTTACTCGAGCATCTGCAATACAAATCAAATAAATAATTACAGCATTGGTCTCTCCTTGCAGAGATTCAAGACCTAATCAGTCGTAACATGTGGTGAAAGCATGTTGTCCCATGCAAAACAGAATAGAATGAACGAAAGGATAACAAATACTGACATTTTGGCGTACAGCCTGTACGAGACAAGCACACACGAAAGCTCCAGAAAGCTATTTAGGCAATGTGAAATAAAACGGTTGGAGATTGACAAAATGTAATTTGTTTTGGGTAATATTTATCTCGGATTTTATAGCTGGCAGAAGGAAGAAGAAAAGAAGAACAAAATGAAGTAAGTCCAATGCATTGGTCAAATGACATATTTCTCCTGCTTCATGTCCTCTGCTTTGGTTTGTTGGTACAAGTGCCAATTTATGATTTGCTTAGTGCTCACAACCAGGTCTGGTTATCTCACATCAAGAATAAAACACATGAGATAAATACACGCAACTTAAACCGAAATGATAACTACAACCATAAGCCTAATGACTAATACAGTATCATCATGACGAAGGTGCTACCAGGAAGCACACAGCTAATAATATCTTCACAGAAAACTTTCGGCTCAATACTAAAGCTATATGATCAATGACCAATTTTAGTGTTTCGACTTCAGCACACAGTTATTTATGGCAGAAAAGTGAAATTATTCTCTTTCTCCCTAAAAGACACAGCAATAACTCTATTGCAACTTATCAATAGATAACTCTTTCATTGTCTATCCTGTATGATGTTTGAAGAGCACTAATCAGCCAGGTCACAATCCACCCTAAATATTGCAGTGCCTCAGAGAAAATTCAATCTAAATAATCAACCCAACTACCAATAAAGAGCAACTAACAACCTAAAGGCTTAATTCACACCTACCAAATTCTAGTGCAAGCTGGAACAATCAGACTAACAACACATTTAGAGAATATCAAGACGATAAGAGCATAACACTAGGCTACACCAACTGATATCAGAGTATCAAATACGCTAAACGCTTTCTCCATCATGGTGATAAGCAATATCAACCGACCATTGAAGTGAATGTAATAGGATCAGTCCTCTCACCAGTACAGGTAACCAAGTCAAAGATGCTGTCTTCATCAGTTACCGTTCCGCGGCCTATGACGAATATCCCTGCTCTTCATTTTGGTAATAAATTCCTCGGCTTTTACAGAATCACCATGGTTCAAATAACCCTCAATCATGCACATGTAAATTTTTGTGTCAAGTGGTACTCCCCTATCAATCATCTCATTGAATTTTTCCAGGGCATCATCCATCCTGCCCATCTTGCAAAATGCAGATATGACAGTTAAATAAATGATTTCATTAGGGTTCAACCCCTTCTTCAACATGTCTTCGAAGAAAAGCATAGCCACATCCATCCTTCCATACTTAGCATATGCACTAATCAGTATGTTGAAACAATGGAGGTCGGGTACAACTCCATCTCTTGCCATCCGCTCACAGAGATCAATCATATCAATGAGGGATCCTTCTTTACCGTATCCATGGAGTATTATAGAGTATGAGATGACATCAGGTTTTTGGCCCTTCACAGCCATCGAATAAAAAATTTCTACAGCTTCCTTGAATCTTCCATTCTTGCAAAGGCAGGTCATGAGTGAGTTGTAGGTAACAACGCATGGCATAACACCTTGGCTTCTCATCACTTTCAACAACCTAGCGAGTTCTTTCAACTGTCCCAGAGTTGAATATCCTTGGATCAAGCTATTATATGTCACAACATCTGGTTGGACACCATTATGAACCATTGATCGAAGAACCACCTCTGCCTTGTCCATTGCTCTTGCTTTGCATAGCGCATTGATAATGGAGGTACACATCACCACATCGGGCACAACCCCCTGCTGCATCAATTCATGGAACAGATCACATGCTTTGCTTGTTTCGCCCTCCTTAAAGAAGCCATCAATTACCATGTTGTATGACATCACGTCGGGAGAGTGGTTAGCACCTTTTTTGGCCATCATCTGGAGCAGATCAAGCGCAAGCTGGCTCCTCCCATTGTCGCAGAAGCTCTTGAGAATTACTGAGTAGGAGATGACATTAGGCAGGTCATCGGGCATCCTATGGAGCAGCACGTTCAGAGCCTCCTCTGTGCGCTTCATGTCACAGAGGCACTTGAATAGGTTGCTGTAGGTAATGATGTCCGTCGGGATGCCTGTCTTGAGGAGGCGGCCGAAGAAGGCAAGCCCTAGGTCTGGGCGGCATGCTCGGTGGCAACACTCAATCAGTATGCTGTAGGTGTAAATGGTGGGTACTGTCGCCTGGCGACGGCCTGCTCGGGCCATGCAGTTGAAGAGGTCGATGGCGAGGGCAGGGCCATCAGTGCAGGCGGTTGAGGGCGGCGCACGCGCGAGTGCAGCAAATAAGCCGCTGAGTGCACGAGCTGATACTGGGACAGGTTGGCGCAGCATTTCGTCGAACAGTTGGTGCGCGAGCTCTGGCCTGAGCGTTCTGAAGCCCAGATGGGCGTGGAGTTCGTCCAGCAGCTCGTGTGCGCGTGAGGAAACGGAGCTGGAGAAAGAGCGGACCTGAAGGCGTGACATTGTCGCAGTCTAATTTCTGCAGCGGCGGTGAATGCTGGCGGCAACGACCAAGCCCTGGTTGGAGGAGGACGGACGGAGGAGAGACTGGACAGAGTGGTCTCGCCCGCTTCTTCCTGCAGCGACGGTGAGTGCGAGCGCGCGCCGGCGACGACCAACCACGGGCCGGGCGCGTCCAGCGGCGGGAGGACGGTGGACGGAGGTGTGGATTGGGGAATTTTAGGTTCGATTTGGAACTGGGAGGCGTTCGTTCCAAGCAGTGAAGCAGACGTGCGAAGTCGATGTGCGTGCTTGGATGCGGCTACATGTAAGTTAATCCGGGAAATTAGGATACAATTTACCCATAAACATCTCTCCTGCTGCTACCGATATCATAGCAGTTCCTAGTTCCTTTCATAGTTCTACCGATATCATAGCGCTTCTTCCTTAGAGCATCTCCAACAACGGCGGTAAATATCGTGTGCGGGAAATCTGTGTTTTAGCCCGCCCGGAGCGGTTTTCACACGCTTCAGTGGGCGCCGGAGATTCCGGCTGCAAAAATCGCTTGAAAGCGGCCAGCCTACAAGGCGTCCGCGCGCTCTATAAACGCGGCGCCGAAAGCGAGCCAATCGCACACTCGAAGCGCCCGCCGCCTTTCTCCTCCTCGCCGCTTCTTCTTTCGCGATCCGCGCCCGTCGCCGCGCTTTTCTCCGTCGCCGACTTCGCCGCCAACATGCCGCAAAGATCGCTAAAGCAGCCCGCTATCGCGACGTCGCGTCCCGCTTTTTCGCATGTTCTACGCGGAGATCCGCTCCGGTGGCGTGCGTATCGGTCTCGGGACGTTCGAGACCGCGCACGAGGCCGCCCGCGCGTACGACGCGGCAGCGTGGCATCTCTCGAGGCCACGCTCGCAGATGAACTTCGACGACGCGCGGAGGTGCGAGCAGGCGCAGGAACTCGTGCCTCTGTTGGAAATATGCCCTAGAGGCAATAATAAAAGCATTATTATTATATTTCTTTGTTCATGATAATTGTCTTTATTCATGCTATAACTGTATTATCCGGAAATCGTAATACACGTGTGAATACATAGACCATAATATGTCCCTAGTGAGCCTCTAGTTGACTAGCTCGCTGATCATCGATAGTCATGGTTTCTCGCTATGGACATTGGATGTCGTTGATAACGGGATCACATCATTAGGAGAATGATGTGATGGACAAGACCCAATCCTAAGCATAGCACAAGATCGTAGTTCGCTTGCTAGAGCTTTTCCAATGTCAAGTATCTCTTCCTTAGACCATGAGATCGTAACTCCGGATACCGTAGGAGTGCTTTGGTGTATCAAACGCCACAACGAATCGGGTGACTATAAAGATGCACTACAGTATCTCCGAAAGTGTCATTGGTTGACACGGATCGAGATCGATTTGTCACTCCGTATGACGGAGAGGTATCTCTGGGCCCACTCGGTAATGCATCATCATATTGAGCTCAAAGTGACCAAGTGGTTGGTCACGGATCATGCATTACGATGCGAGTAAAGTGACTTGCCGTAAACGAGACCGAACAAGGTATTGGGATACCGACGATCGAGTCTCGGGCAAGTAACGCATCGATTGACAAAGGGAATTGTATACGGGTTGTTTAATCCTCGACATCGTGGTTCATCCGATGAAATCATCGAGGAGCATGTGGGAGCCAACATGGGTATCCAGATCCCGCTGTTGGTTATTGCCCGAGAGTCATCTCGGTCATGTCACGTGTCTCCGAACCCGTAGGGTCTACACACTTAAGGTTCGGTGACGCTTAGGGTTGTATGAATATGAGTATGCAGCATACTGAATGTTGTTCGAGTCCGGATGAGATCCCTGACGCCACGAGGAGTTTCGGAATGGTCCGGAGGTAAAGAATAATATATAGGAAGTGGTATTTCGCCATCGGAAAGTTTCGGTCACCCAGTAATGTACCGGACCACCGGAAGGGTCCCGGGGTCCACTGGTGGGGCCACCCATCCCGGAGGGCCCCATGGGCTGAAGTGGATGGGAACCAGCCATAGTGGGCTGGTGCGCCCCTAGGCCCACCTCGCGCCTAGGGTTGAAACCCTAGCGTGGCGCACCACATGCCTTGGGGGCACTCCACCCCGCCGCCGCCTTGGGAGATTGAATCTCCCAGACCGGCTCCCGGGGCCTATATAAGGAGGGCAGGGGAGGCAGCCGCACTGCATTGGCGCCCTCCCCCGCTACACCTCGCCCTCTTCCCGCAGCAGCTTGGCGAAGCCTCGCCGAGTTCTGCAGATCCACCACCACGCCGTCGTCTGCCGATCATCATCAACCTCTCCTTCCCCTTGCTGGATCAAGAAGGAGGAGACGCTCTCCGTCCCGCACGTGTGTTGAACGCGGAGGTGCTGTCCATTCAGCACTTGGTCATCGGTGATCTAAATCACGGTGAGTACGACTCCATCATCACCATCCCCTTGAACGCTTCTGCACGCGATCTACAAGTGGTATGTAGATGCAATCTCTCTCCCATGACTCGTTGCTTAGATGAACTCATAGATGGATCTTGGTGAAACCGTAGGAAAATTTTAATTTTCGCAACGCTCACCAAAGCAGGGCATCATGAGCTAGGTCTATGCGTAGTTCTCTATTGCACGAGTAGAACACAATTTTGTTGTGGGCGTGGATCTTGTCAACTTGCTTGCCACTACTAGTCTTTTCTTGCTTCAGCGGTATTGTGGGATGAAGCGCCCGACCAACCTTACACGTGCGCTTACGTGAGACCGGTTCCACCGATGACATGCACTAGTTGCATAAGGTGGTCGGCGGGTGTCCGCTTTCCCACTTTAGTTGGAGCGGATTCGATTAAAAGGGTCCTTATGAAGGGTAAATAGAAGTTTACAAAATCACGCTTGTGGTTATTCGTAGTAAGAAAACGTTCTTGCTAGAACCCAATTGCAGCCACGTAAAAGATGCAACAACAATTAGAGGACGCCTAACTTGTTTTTGCAAAGAATTGTCATGTGATGTGATATGGCCGAAGTTGTGATGAATGATGAAAGATATATTGTGATGTATGAGATCATGTTCTTGTAATAGGAATCACGACTTGCATGTCGATGAGTATGACAACCGGCAGGAGCCATAGGAGTTGTCTTTATTTTTGTATGACCCGCGTGTCACTGAAGAACGCCATGTAAATTACTTTACTTTATTGCTAAACGCGTTAGCCATAGAAGTAGAAGTAGTCGTTGGCGTGAAAACTTCATGAAGACACGATGATGGAGATCATGATGATGGAGATCATGGTGTCATGCCGATGACAAGATGATCATGGAGCCCCGGAGATGGAGATCAATGGAGCTATATGATATTGGCCATATCATGTCACTACTATATAATTGCATGTAATGTTTATTATGTTTATGCATCTTGTTTACTTAGAAAGACGGTAGTAAATAAGATGATCCCTTACAATAAATTCAAGAAGTGTTCTCCCCTAACTGTGCACCATTGCTAAAGTTCGTCGTTTCGAAGCACCACGTGATGATCGGGTGTGATAGATCCTTACGTTCACATACAACGGGTGTAAGACAGTTTGACACATGCAAAACACTTAGGGTTAACTTGACGAGCCTAGCATGTATGCACATGGCCTCGAACACGAGAGACCGAAAGGTCGAACACGAGTCGTATGGAAGATACGATCAACATGAAGATGTTCACCGACGATGACTAGTCCGTCTCACGTGATGATCGGACACGGCGTAGTCGACTCGGATCGTGTAACACTTAGATGACTAGAGGGATGTCTAATCTGAGTGGGAGTTCATTGTAATAATTTGATTAGATGAACTTAATTATCATGAACTTAGTCTAAAACCTTTGCAAATATGTCTTGTAGATCAAATGGCCAACGCCATGTCAACATGAACTTCAACGCTGCTCCTATAGAAAACCAAGCTGAAAGATGATGGCAGAACTATACGGATCGGGTCCTAACCCGAGGATCATCCTCATAGCTGCCAGAAACAATATGTCCTAGAAGGACCGCTAGGTGACGCCTCCGTCCTAGAGAACCAAGACGTTATGAATGCTTGGCAGTCTCGTGCTGATGATTACTCCTCGCTCAAGGCGGCATGCTTTACAGCTTAGAACCGGGCTCCAAAAGCGCTTTTGAGCATCACGGAGCATATGAGATGTTTGAAGAGCTGAAACTAGTTTTCAAGCTCATGCCCGGTCGAGATATGATGTCTCCGACAAGTTCTATAGTTGTAAGATGGAGGAAAACAGTTCTGTCAGTGAGCACATACTCAAAATGTCTGGGTTGCACAACCGCCTGACTCAGCTGAACATTAACCTCCCTGATGAACCATGCCTCATGGGCAAAATGACCAAGACTCCGTTCTCCGGAACAATGGAGCGAGCAACCAACTTGTTGGAAATCATACATACCGATGTGTGCGGTCCAATGAGCGTTGAGGCTCACGGAGGATATCGTTATGTTCTCACTCTCACTGATGACTTGAGTAGATATGGGTATGTCTACTTGATGAAACACAAATCTGAGACATTTGAAAAGTTCAAGGAATTTCAAAATGAGGTAGAGAATCAACATGACCGAAAGATAAAGTTCCTACGATCAGATCGTGGAGGAGAATATTTAAGTCACGAATTTGGTACACACTTAAGGAAATGTGGAATCGTTTCACAACTCACGCCGCCTGGAACACCTCAGCGTGACGGTGTATCCGAACATCGTAATCGCACTCTATTGGATATGGTGCGGTCTATGATGTCTCTTACCGATTTACCGCTATCTTTTTGGGGATACGCTCTAGAGACAGCTACATTCACTTTAAATAGGGCACCGTCTAAATCCGTTGAGACGACACCGTATGAATTATGGTTTGGGAAGAAACCTAAGCTTTCGTTTCTAAAAGTTTGGGGATGCGATGCTTATGTCAAGAAACTTCAACCTGAAAAGCTCGAACCCAAATCGGAAAAATGCATCTTCATACCCTAAGGAAACCGTTGGGTATACCTTCTACTTAAGATCCGAGGGCAAGATCTTTGTTGCCAAGAATGGATGCTTTCGGGAAAAAGAGTTTCTCTCGAAAGAAGTAAGTGGAGGAAAGTAGAACTCGATGAAGTACTACCTCTCGAACGGGAAAGTGGTGCAGCTCAGAAAATGTTCCCGTGATGCCTACACCAACCAAGAGGAAAATAATGATGATGATCAAGGTACTTGGATCAAGTTGCTACCGAACTTCGAGGTCCACAAGGACACGCTCCGCACTGCAGTGGTACGGCAACCCTGTCCCGGAAATCATGTTGTTAGACAACGGTGAACCTTCGAACTATGAAGAAGCGATGGCGGGCCCAGATTCCAACAAATGGCTTGAAGCCATGAAATCCGAGATAGAATCCATGTATGAAAACAAAGTATGGACTTTGACAGACTTGCCCGATGATCGGCGAGCGATAGAAAACAAATGGATTTTTAAGAAGAAGATGGACGCGGATGGTAATGTTACCATCTATAAAGCTCGACTTGTCGCTAAGGGCTATCGACAAGTTCAAGGGATTGACTACGACGAGACATTCTCTCCCGTAGCGAAGCTGAAGTCCGTCCGAATCATGTTAGCAATTGCCGCACACTATGATTATGAGATATGGCGATGGACGCCAAAACGGCATTCCTTAACGGACATCTTAAGGAAGAGCTGATATGATGCAGCCGGAAGGTTTTGTCGATCCTAAGAACGCTAACAAAGTATGCAAGCTCCAGCGATCCATTTATGGGCTGGTGCAAGCATCTCGAGTTGGAACATTCGCTGATGAGATGATCAAAGCGTTAGTTTATGCAGACTTATGGAGAAGCCTCGCTTACAAGAAAGTGAGTGGGAGCTCAGAGCATTTCTCATATTATATGTAGATGACATACTCTCGATGGGAAGTGATATAGAACTTCGGACAGCATTAAGGCCTACTTGAATAAGTGTTTTTCAATGAAGGACCTTGGAGAAGCTGCTTATATATTAGGCATCAAGATCTATAGAGATAGATCGAGACGCCTCATAGGTCTTTCACAAAGCACATACCTTGATAAGATTTTGAAAAGTTCAAAATGGATCAGTCAAGCAGGGTTCTTGCCTGTGTTGCAAGGTGTGAGATTGAGCTCGGCTCAATCCCCACCACGACAAAATATAAAGAAGAGATGAGTGTCATCCCTATGCTTCAGCCATAGGATCTATTATGTATGCCATGCTGTGTACTGACTGATGTAAACCTTGCCGTAAGTTTGGTAGGAAGGTACCAAAGTAATCCCGCAAGGAACACCGGACAGCGGTCAAGAATATCCCGGCACCAAAAGGACAAAGGACATGTTTCGTTTATGGAGGTGACGAAGAGCTCGTCAGAAGGGTTACGCCGACGCTAGCTTCGACACGATCCGATGACTCTAAGTCACAAACCGGATACGTGTATATGTTGAATGGTGGAGCAAGAAGTGGTGCATTTGCAAGCGAGCGCCGTGGCGGATCTACATGTGAAGCGGAGTACATGGCAGCCTCGGAGGCAGCACATGAAGCAATTTGGGAGAAGGAGTTCATCACCGACCTAGGAGTCATACCCAATGCGTCGGGCCGATCAAACTCTTCTGTGACAACACCGAGCTATTGCCCTTGCCAAGGAGCCTGTGTTTCACAAGAAGACCAGCACATCAAGTTGTCGCTTCAACTCCATCCATGAAAATGTTCAAGATGGAGACATAGGAATTTGTAAAGTACATACGGATCTGAATGTCGCAGATCCGCTGACTAAACCTCTCTCGTGAGCAAAACATGATCAACACCGTAACTCTATGGGTGTTCGATTCATCACAATGTAACTAGATTATTGACTCTAGTGCAAGTGGGAGATCATGTTGCAAATATGCCCTAGAGGCAATAATAAAAGCATTATTATTATATTTCTTTGTTCATGATAATTGTCTTTATTCATGCTATAAGCGTATTATCCGGAAATCGTAATACACGTGTGAATACATAGACCATAATATGTCCCTAGTGAGCCTCTAGTTGACTAGCTCGTTGATCATCGATAGTCATGGTTTCTGGCTATGGACATTGGATGTCGTTGATAACGGGATCACATCATTAGGAGAATGATGTGATGGACAAGACCCAATCCTAAGCATAGCACAAGATCGTAGTTCGCTTGCTAGAGCTTTTCCAATGTTAAGTATCTCTTCCTTAGACCATGAGATCGTAACTCCCAATACCGTAGGAGTGCTTTGGGTGTATCAAACGTCACAACGAATCGGGTGACTATAAAGATGCACTACAGGTTTCTCCGAAAGTGTCTCATTGGGTTGACACGGTCGAGATCGATTTGTCACTCCGTATGACGGAGAGGTATCTCTGGGCCCACTCGGTAATGCATCATCATATTGAGCTCAAAGTTACCAAGTGGTTGGTCACGGGATCATGCATTACGGTACGAGTAAAGTGACTTGCCGGTAACGAGACTGAACAAGGTATTGGGATACCGACGATCGAGTCTCGGGCAAGTAACGTACTGATTGACAAAGGGAATTGTATACAGGGTTGTTTAATCCTCGACATTGTGGTTCATCCGATGAAATCATCGAGGAGCATGTGGGAGCCAACATGGGTATCCAGATCCCGCTGTTGGTTATTTCCCGAGAGTCGTCTCGGTCATGTCTACATGTCTCCCGAACCCGTAGGGTCTACATACTTAAGGTTCGGTGACGCTAGGGTTGTATGAATATGAGTATGCAGCATACCGAATGTTTTTTGGAGTCCCGGATGAGATCTCGGACGTCACGAGGAGTTTCGGAATGGTCCGGAGGTAAAGAATAATATATAGGAAGTGGTATTTCGGCGATCGGGAAAGTTTCGGGGTCGCCAGGTAATGTACCGGGACCACCGGAAGAGTCCTGGGGGTCCACCGGGTGGGGCCACCCATCCCGGACGGCCCCATGGGCTGAAGTGGGAGGGGAACCAGCCATAGTGGGCTGGTGCGCCCCCTAGGCCCACCCCCTGCGCCTAGGGTTGAAACCCTAGGGTGGGGGGGCACACCACATGCCTTGGGGGGCACTCCACCCTCGCCGCCTGGGGCCTATATAAGGAGGGCAGGGGGAGGCAGCCGCACCACATGCATTGGCGCCCCCTCCCCTCGCTACACCTCGTCCTCTTCCCGCAGCAGCTTGGCGAAGCCTCGCCGGAGTTCTCGCTGCATCCACCACCACGCCGTCGTCTGCTGGATCATCATCAACCTCTCCTTCCCCTTGCTGGATCAAGAAGGAGGAGACGCCTCCCGTCCCGTGACGTGTGCCGAACGCGGAGGTGCTGTCCGCTCAAAGACTTGGTCATCGGTGATCTGAATCACGGCGAGTACGACTCCATCATCACCATCCCCTTGAACGCTTCTGCACGCGATCTACAAGTGGTATGTAGATGTAATCTCTCTCCCATGACTCGTTGCTTAGATGAACTCATAGATGGATCTTGGTGAAACCGTAGGAAAATTTTTAATTTTCTGCAACGTTCACCAACAGCCTCCGCCGCGGCTAGTAACCGACGACGACCGTCAGGAACACCGTAGCCAGCAGCGCCGCCTCCTCACCACCGAGGCGCACGAGCAAGCCGTGGCGGAGTGGCGCCATCACTACCCGCAAGACGTCGCGGACGAGAACGCCTTCTGCGCAGAGAGAAGGGCAAAGCGGCGCGCGGAACGGGCGGACAGGCGTCGGCGGAAGGCACTGGCGATATCACAGTGCGAACTGGGAAAGGCGTTGTTCTTTGACGACAACGATCCTCGGTGGGACGACGCGTTTCTGTCGACATCGGCGACGAGGAGGACGACTCCGAGTAGTTGCTAGTTTAGTTGACCGTAGTTTTATCTATTTGTATTGTAAGATTAGTTTGTAGTGTTTGGTTAAACTATGCTATTTGAATAGTTGAATTGTATCTATATGTTGTTTCAAATATTGTTCGTATATGCTCCGGTTGCTCGCGCGCCGATTTTTTGCAGCGCCTGTTGGAGCGGCTCACGCGCGTAATATTTTGCAGCAGCCGCTGGAGCCAGCGCTGAAAATATGCTATTTCAGCGTTGTAAAAATTGTTTTAGCGCGCCGCGCGTTGTGCGCCTGTTAGAGATGCTCTTGATGTAAATGTAGACGCAGACAGCAAGCTGTGCTGGTGTGCACATCCAAATACACGGAAAAATATATTTAAAATAATCTCAATGGTGGTCACAAAATAAAGTTCATTTCATACTATTAAATTACTATATTAATTACATAACTGAAAAATCTCACGGGTGCGCTCAAGTCTAATGTCTACACTTCAATAAAAGTTGCAATAAAAATGCTTTACAAAATCCTTTCTCAAATTTTCTTGGGCATTTTGTACCCAAGGTGAGGCACAATTTAATAATATTTTGATTTATTTGGTATTTGAATAATTTTTAAGTGGGGTCTACTTTTAGTTTTAATTTCATTTTCTTGAAAAAAAACCTCTTTTCCATGGATGTTTTTCCCTTTTTTGTTTGTTCATTCTATCGAAATTTGGTTTGACATGGCCACCCCATCTCCATACTACATTTCTTTTCGAGATCGAGTATGGACTATGTAGTGAGTCTTCAAGTACAGAAGTACTGGCCCATGTTTCCCTGACAATATTGCATTACTTGCAGCAAGCAATGCCTACCAGATCTATCTTAAAGCATCTTTAGCAAACCCCATGATCGCAACTGCAAAATTAGGATACGGGTTGGAAATAGTGTATGATGGATTCATATACCTAGGGTAGGGTCATAGGCTTGACCTAAACGTCCTACCCAAGGGTACTCACAGAAGAGATCATCCTCCAGTCGACCAGAGAGGAATCCACTCGACCAGATCGGAAGGACTCGACCATGGAAGACTCACTTTCGACCATGAAGACTCACTCGACCACCGTAAGGTCAAGACACTCCACAACAAGAACGGTGTGTTATTGAATAGACTTAATGATAGTTAAGGCATTTTATGAGGGCGTTACAAGAACCCCCTAGCTTAATGTACTTTAAATCCTCCTTTATGTGAGCTGGCTGGGGTCCCAAGCACTCTATATAAGCCACCCTCCACGTAAAAGGGTTCGACTCTTGTAATACTCATACTCATAATCCACTCGACCGCCTCGGGGCTCCGAGACGTAGGGCTGTTACTTCTTCCGGAAGGGCCTGAACTCAGACATCCTTTGTCTCCACAATCTGCTCCATAGCTAGGACATCGCTCTCCTTAACCTACCCCTACTTCTACCGCCGACTTAGAACCACGACAGCTTGGCGCCCACCGTAAGCAGGTGTTTTAGCGATTTGTGGAGGAGTTGCAGATTCGAGTACCTTCATCACGATGACTTCGGAGTTTTGAGCGCTGGGCACGAGATCCGCCTCGGTGCTCTCACTTTTGTCGCCGACGACCAAGATGGCTCCAGGAGGCCCCTCTTGACGCCGAGGCGCCCCCGTCCGCTGGGCGACGACTTTCGCGATGTGTTCGCGGGCGCTTGCTGCGGCAACCGTCGACTCCTTATCGGTCGACTTTTTTTTGTCGCCCGCCTGGCTCCCACCAGCGCAAGCGCCTCTGGTCGGTCGAGACTTCAGCGGTGGTGAAGCACGCGGTGGCCCGCCAGACAGCCACCGCCTGTCACGCGCTATCGAGCCCGACGAATCCCTCTACGGCTGTTCGACTGCCGACCGGGTCCGAGAGATCGTGATCCGAGTGTGATAGCAAAGATCCAACGGCGGAAATTCTCATGGTCGACGGCCCTCGCAGTCCTCCCGTTTACCACGGCGGTGGAGCCGCGGAGGAGGTGACCCTGCATGAACACGAGGAGTACCAGCCCGAGACACTCGACTCTCTACAGAGAGGATCTTCGTCGCAGAACATGGATGCGCTTACATACTCCCATCGCCGGAGAAACCCCGAGGCTCGTGCCTTGAGGAAGCACGCCATGCCACGTGGCTGAACGCACTCGCCGAGAATCTTCAGCGAGCACTCGACGAGCGCTGCAACAACGGCTCCCGAATCCAGCCGACGCCGGCTCTTCCCGCCGACTCGTATACCGCACGCTTATTCAAAATTTAGCAACTGCAACTCGCATAGCGGAGTCCATCCAGCCGCCCCAAATAAGCCGGAAGAGGCTTGCAGAGATCGTAGATTTACTCCGAGCAGCAGTGACCGAACTCAGCCGTGTCGCAGCTCGCGCAAGAACAGATTCACAATCGATCCGTCGCTGCGAACACCGCCCGATCGGCTCACAGCCCCAGATCGCTTCCACGGCGGAAGGGCGCGACAACCGGCGAGAGCAGCCCGAGACCGAGTCGACCGAGATGATAGGCGCCGAGTGCCCTCTCCTCCGAGGGAAGGGTCATACGCCTCGGCGACAAGATGACAAAGACACCAAGATGGGCGAAGGGTTCCAATGACCCTGTGGAACCGTGCTTTGATGCACGGTCCATTATTGTGCAAGGCCTGGTCGACCGAACAGAGCCCATCGAGGAGGACCGAGAGGGATGCACCCACCAGCAATGAGTGCATGTCTCTCGCCCGAGTGTTTTAGCAGGCTATCGGGCGCAGTGATTCCCCCAATTTCAGATTGGCAGCAGGAGTCTGCAAGTTCACCGGAGAATCTAAGCCTCAAACTTGGCTCAAGATTACCGAGTGGCTGTTCAAATTGGTGGTGGAAATGACGAGGTGGCCATGAAACATTTGCCCTCATGTTGGAAGGTTCGCCAGAGCATGGTTGAGTCAATTACCTCACAAAGAGATATATACTTGGGAGGATTTGTCCCGAGTATTCGTCAGGACTTTTGAAGGAACTTGCAAGCGACCAGCTGGTTTGACAGAGCTGCAAGTTTGTGTGCAGAAGACCAATGAAACTCTCCGAGAGTACATTCAGAGGTGGATTACCCTGCACAATACCGTGGAAAATGTGTCGACCATCGTGCAGTTTATGCCTTCAAGGACGGGGTCAAAACAGAATTGAGTCTCAAGTTCGGTCGAACCGGGACATGACCTTGAGTCGAATGATGGAGATTGTTAGCAAATACGCCTAACGGCGAGGAAGAAGACCGACTCGAGCTGCAAGTACAAGCCGAGTCGATCGGAGAAGGGTAATTCCAATGGAAGCAAAAGCGCAAAGCCGAGCCAGCAGCTCTGGAGAGGCCCCGCCGCCACTCAAGGGAAGTTCAAGGGGAAACCCAAAGGATCCTGGAATCCGAAGAAAGTGAAAGATAAAGAAGGAAATGACGTGTTGGATATGCCATGCCATATTCACACGAAGAAAGATGAAGAGGGCAACATTATTTACCCAAAGCACACCACACGCCAAAGGTCGACTCCTGATCCAAAGAAGCCAGGCAAACAGCCTAAGGACAAGGAGAAGGAGCCGACAAGGCCGGAGATAAAGAGGACAGTGAGGAGGAATACCCGCATGTCAACTCCACTGATGATCTTCGCAGATGTGGAAAGCAAAAGTCGATCGAAAGTCATCAATCGAGAGGTGAATATGGTTGCCCAGCTAAGCCAAGTTATGTGAAATGGTCCCACACCCATCACATTCGACCACCGATCACCGACTCACATTGCCACCCCCGGGCGGCAAGCTACCGGTGGTCGATCCATTGTCGAAGGCACTCGATCGACAAAAGTGTTGATGGATGGCGGTAGGGCTGAATTTGTCAGTATGCGGATACATTGAAAGGGATGGGCATTCCGATGTCCCGATTGAGCGCCAAAGAATATGAGTTTCCACGAGTCATACCGGGAAGAAGGCCAACTCACTCGCCAAATAGCCCTTGACGTGGTTTTGGTGATTCCAAGCACTTCCGCAAAGAAAAGTCGACCTTTGAGGTTGTAGATTTTCAGAGTGCATATCATGCCATTTTGGGAGGCTCGCCTATGCACGATTCATGGCTCGACCATGCTACGTGTACCTCAAACTGAAAATGCCAGACCCAAAGGAGTGATCACCGCCACCGCGATAGGAAGAAGGCGTAAGAGTGCTTCCGTAAGGGCTCAAAGATTGCCGACTCCCAAGTGTCGCCGGTCGAATTCAAGAGTATATGCAAAACGCAGATCCGAGTGACTTGCTAAAGTCTAAGAGGCCAGCCACGGAATCTGCATTCAAGTCGTTCGGTGAGACAAAGCCCGTCCATATTCACCCGATCGATCCCGGCGCAGCTCCGACTCACATATCGGCAACACTCGACTCAAATAGGAAGAAGCGCCATCCAGTTCCTCCGTGAGAATCGACATTTTGCATGGAAGCCACCGACATGCCAGTGTTCCTGTGGAATGGCTGAGCATCGCCGAGTCGACAAATCAGCGAAACCAGTGAAAGAGCATCTTGGCGGTCCGCCGCCCGTAAGAGAAAGGCTATTGGAGAAGAAGTGGCTCGATTGCTGACAGCAGGATTTATCCGAGATTTACCACCCGAGTGGCTCGCCAATGTTGTCATGGTCCCCAAGAAGGATAACTCCTCCGCATGTGCATTGATTTTAAGCACATTAATCGGGCCTGCCCGGGATCATTTTCTCTCCCCGCATCGACCAAATTGTCGACTCGACCGCTGGGTGTGAGAGATTGTCTTTTGGATGCATATTCCGGTATCATCAGATCCGCCTCAGATGGACCCGACGAAATAAAACAGCTTTCATCACTCCATTCGGTGCTTCGCTATATCACCATGCCATTCGCCTCAAGAATGCCGGAGCCACATTTATGCGAATGATTCGAAGTGTCTTCTCCTCGATCACGGAATGTGGAAGCGATATGGATGATATCGTCGTTAAGTCGCGAAGGGTTCCGACCTGCTCGCCGACCTCGCCAAACATTTGCCAACCTCCGACGGCACGATATCAAGCTCAATCCGTCAAAGTGCACATTCGGGGTTCCCGTGGAAAACTACTCGGTTTTCGCTTCGAACGAGGAATCGACGCTAACCCAGAAGATCGGCACTATTCTCCGAATGAAACGCCTGCGAAAGTGCACGATGTCCGAAGCTTCTCGATGCTTGGCCGCTTTAAGTCGATTCATCTCACGACTCGGTGAAAAGGCATTGCCTCTTTACCGATCGATGAAGAAGGCCGACAAGTTCGAGTGGACTCGGAAGTCGATGCAGCGCTTGTCGAGCTAAAGCTCGCTTCCACCCAGCCGGTGCTTGCTGCTCCAATCAACAAAGAGCCTCTGTTGCTTTACATTGCAGCCATCGGACAAGTTGTCAGCTCTCGGCTTACTGTCGAAGCGGAAGAGGAAGGAAAGGCCTTCAAAGTTCAACGCCCGTGTATTATTTATCCAAGTTTTGACTCCATCCAAGCAGAGATACCCTCATTATCGAAGCTTGTGTATGGCATATACATGACCACGAAGAAGGTTGCTCACTATTTCTCTCGATCACTCATCACGCTGCCGCCGACGCCCTTTATCGTAGATCTTACATAATGTAGACGCAACCGGTCGAGTGGCAAAGTGGACGATTGAACTTCTTCCCTTGATATCAAATTCGAGGCAAAGAAAGCCATTAAGTCCTGTGTTATAGCAGATTTCCTTGCCGAGTGGATCGAACAACAAAGAACCGATCGAAGTTCACTCGGAGCATTGGACCATGTTCTTTGACGGCTCCAAGATGCTGAATGGTTCTCGTGTCAGTTGTTCTGTTTCCCCAGAGGAGATAAGCTTAAGTATGTGCTCCAGATTCACTTTGATTCCTCCAACAATGAGGCAGAGTACGAGGCCCTCTTATATGGATTGCATGGCCATCTCACTCGGCGTCCGTCACCGATGGTTTATGGCGACTCAGATTTAGTAGTCAATCAAGTGATGAAGGAGTGGGGCGTGAGAAGCCCGCTATGACCGGATATTGCAATGCAAAGGAGGAAGCCGAAAAGAAGTTTGAGGGGTTGGAACTCCATCACATCCCCCGACTGAAAAATCAGGCTGCAGATGACCTGGCGAAGATAGGGTCCAAGAGGGAAGCCATTCCGAGTGGCGTGTTTTTGGAACATATACACATTCCGTCAGTCAAGGAAGATCTTTACACAGAGGAAGCCCCACAACCCAAGAGTGCCACAGACTCGACTGAAGTTGAGGTCCCTGCAGTGGTCGACTTGGTCATGGAGGTTTTGGTAGTCACTCCCGATTGGACAATTCCATACATTGCGTACATTCTGAGAAAAGAGCTCCCAGAGGATGAGGAAGAGGCTCGACAGATCGTCCGTCGATCCAAAGCCTTTACTGTTATCAATGGACAGTTATATAGGGAAAGCCCAACGGGAGTCGGACAAAAATGCATAACGCCAGAAGAAGGTCGAGTCATTCTCACGATATCCACTGGGACCTGTGGTCACCATGCGTCCTCTCGGACCATTGTGGCCAAAGCATACCGAGCAGGATTTTACTGGCCAAGAGCAAATGAGATGGCGAAAGAAATAGTGGATAAGTGCGAAGGATGTCAGTTCTACTCTAATATGTCACACAAGCCCGCGTCAGCCTTGAAGACCATTCCGCTCGTCTGGCCTTTTGCAGTCTGGGGGTTGGACATGATCGGTCCCTTGCGGACGGGTCGGAGTGGCTTCACGCATGTACTGGTAGCAGTCGACAAGTTCACCAAGTGGATTGAGGCTAAGCCAATCAAAAAACTTGACGCTGGTACTGCCGTTTCCTTCATCAGAAAGTTGACGTTCAGATATGGAGTCCCGCACAGTATTATCACGGACAATGGGTCAAATTTTGACTCGGAAGAATTCAAGGATTTCTGCAACTCCCAAGGCATACGAGTCGACTACGCTTCACCGCCATCCACAATGAATGGACAGCGAACGAGCCAATGGATTGATCCTCAAGGGTCCAAGCCCGCTTGATGCGAGATCTTAAGCATGCGGCTGGTGCTTGGGTCGACGAACTGCCTTCGCTTTGGGGTCCGCGGACCACGCCAAATCGGGTCGATCGGGAGAACTCCTTTTTCCCGGTCTATGGGGCGTAGCAGTTTTACCGAGTGATCTCCTTCACAATGCTCCACTAATTGAACTCTATAATGAAGCGAAGTTGAGCAAGCGCCAGATGCAATGACTCTCGAAGAGGAAAGGAAATGGCTCGATCCGCCGACCATTTACCAAAGAAGACTTGCGCCACTGACGCTGTAAATGTGAGAGGTCGAGCCTTCCAGAAGGGGATCCGTCCTTCGGGTAGATCAGCGAGGCAACATAAGCTTGCTCCCTCCCGGAAGGTCCTTTCATCGTCACAAAGGTTCTCCACAATGGGGCATATCGCCTCTACAATGTCGAACACGATATCGATGAGCCCCGAGCTTGAATGCGGATCTGCTCCGCCTGCTTTACACTTAAAGTTTTTTCGCCGTAAGAATTGTAATAAAGTACTTTGTAGCTCACGAGCTTTGAAGTAATAGTGTCATAATTCCTTCGTAATTTTTGTCACTTTTATTTTTGCGTCGAGTCCCCAAAGGTGGCTTAGGCGCGAATCCGCTCGCCTAAGTTTACAAATCCTACCGAGTGGTAAGCGGACTTCCACTGGGGCTTAGCTGCAGCCTCTGCTCGCCTAAGTTATTGAAAATCCCACCGAGTGGTAAGCCGACTTCCACTGGGGCTTAGCCGCAGCCCAGTGCTTGCCTGTTGTTAAAAATCCTACCGAGTGATAAGCGGACTTTCACTGAGGCTTAGCTGCAGCCCAGTGCTTGCCTAAGTTGTTACAAATCCCACCGAGTGGTAAGCCGACTTCCACTCGGGGCTTAGCTGCAGCCCGTGCTCGCCTAAGTTATTGAAAATCCTACCAAGTGGTAAGCCGACTTCCACTGGGGCTTAGCCGCAGCCAGTGCTTGCCTAAGTTGTTAAAATCCCACCGAGTGATAAGCCGACTTTCACTCGAGGCTTAGCTGCAGCCCAAAGGCTTGCCTGTTGTTAAAAATCCCACCGAGTGGTAAGCCGACTTCCACTGGGGCTTAGCTGCAGCCCAGTGCTCGCCTAAGTTATTAAAAATCCTACCGAGTGATAAGCCAGACTTTCACTCGGAGGCTTAGCTGCAGTCCCAGGACTCGCCTAAGTATAAAGTATATTGGCAAGGAAAACAAGGCGCAGGTCGACTGCGACTTTCTTCTCCGAGCTTCGACACAAATATAAAAGAAATCCTACCGAGTGGAGAGCAAACCTCCCACTCGGGGGCTTAGCTGCAGCCCAGTGCTCGCCTAAGATAAAAGAAATCCTACCGAGTGGAGAGCAAACCTCCCACTCGGGGGCTTAGCTGCAGCCCAGTGCTCGCCTAAGATAAAAGAAATCCCACCGAGTGGAGAGCAAACCTCCCACTCGGGGGCTTAGCTGCAGCCCAGTGCTCGCCTAAGATAAAAGAAATCCTACCGAGTGGAGAGCAAACCTCCCACTCGGGGGCTTAGCTGCAGCCCAGTGCTCGCCTAAGATAAAAGAAATCCTACCGAGTGGAGAGCAAACCTCCCACTCGGGGCTTAGCTGCAGCCCTGCTCGCCTAAGATAAAGAAATCCTACCGAGTGGAGAGCAAACCTCCCACTCGGAGGCTTAGCTGCAGCCCAAAGCTCGCCTAAGATAAAAGAAATCCTACCGAGTGGAGAGCAAACCTCCCACTGGGGCTTAGCTGCAGCCCAAGGCTCGCCTAAGATAAAGAAATCCCACCGAGTGGAGAGCAAACCTCCCACTCGGGGCTTAGCTGCAGCCCAGTGCTCGCCTAAGATAAAGAAATCCTACCGAGTGGAGAGCAAACCTCCCACTCGGAGGCTTAGCTGCAGCCCAGCCGCCTAAGGAATAAGTCAATCTGCAACAAGATCTTGTCATTAACTCAAAAGAGCAATTCAAGCCAAGAGCAATCATATTCAAACATTCAATCCAAATTTAGGTCGATACCTAAAAGAACCGAGAGTGCTCGGCACTAAGCCCGTTAAGGTTTTATCGGTTATAACTCCACTCGCATACCGAGGCAAATTTAAGGTCAAATGAAGTTTTTACCCCTCTGCGGAGGGTCGATGGAGCAACGAACTCGTCAAGATCGATCCGTCAAGAATTCTCGTGGCAGCAGCGATGAAAGTCTCCATGAAAGTCCCGTCATGCTTTTTGTGTTGGCCACTCGAGAGCCGCCAACTTATCTTCTCGAAGCTTCCTTGCAATGGACTCGCCAGACACAAGGCAACGTCCGCACCACACCGAAATAAGATTTCTTCCATTCTTGCACTCGGTCGTGGACGGCGTTTCATCGGGCCATCAATGACTCAAGGTCATTTTGGAATGTCTCTTCGCCGAGTGTCGAGTCGACACGGATGTAGCCACCTTCGCCTTGCGAGATAATCCACAACAAGAAGAACGCTGACTCCAAATGGAAGACACTCATGGCGCTTTCATCGCTCACCGGGAATTGATCGATCAAGGTTCGCTCCACTGGCTGGTCTCTTCCTCAAAGTTGCGCGTAACTCGCAAAAACAAAACTACGAGTCAGAAAATAAATAAATGAAAACATAACAGTTGAGGAGATTGGTCGAGTGGAAAAGGTTACCTTCGAGCCGAGAAACAGCTTAGCAAGGCCGCCCAAGAAGCTTTCCATCTCGTTCTTCTTCCCAGCCAGTTGGAGGATCTTCTCGGTCAGATTTTTCTTGTCGGCTTTCATCCGCTCAGATCCTTGCTGGCAGCGCCGAGCAACCTTCGATCGGGCGTTCTCTTGTTCAAGCTTGGCAACGGAGGCCAGTTTTTCATCGACAAGTTTGATCTTCTCGACAACTCGAGCTCCTTCTTCCTTTGAGCCTCCTTCACCTTGCCTCAAATCACAGCAAAAGTCAAGCTTGAAACAAGTGGAGGAAGACAGAGTCGTCAAATCTCACCAAACATACCTTTGGTCTCCTCCTTCGCCTTCATCGTTTCTCTTGCACCAGCTTCAAGTCCAACTCCAAATGAATGTGTTTCGCTCCAATTCGTGTAGCGTGCGCAAGATCACAAGATTTCTGCGAAGAGTCGATTGCGAAAATATCGAGATAATCCACTTCCGAGTGAATCAAGAAAAATGATGTTTTTAAGACTACAAATAATGCAAGCATTCAACCGTAGTCTCGGGGATTACACCCAGCAGTGCACTCAGCGTGCCCCCAATCGGTCTTATTTCAAGACATAGTCGACCAATCGACCAAGAAAGAGCGAGCGAGTCGACCAATCGACCGGTTCCATTCTTAGTAAGCCTAAAGCGATCGACGAATCGACACGACCAACAAAAAAAAATGTGTCGATCAATGACCAGAATTCTTCAGATCAGAATCAATCGCCGCCAATGATCACACCTGGGATTACACCCGATGGGTGCACTCAGCGTGCCCCACGGGTCTCGTAAACACATTCGCTTTCATTCGAGTAATGATCAAAATTTACTTATGAAGTTTAAACCCGATCGCCAGCAATGACCTTAGCCTTGGGGACTACACCCAGCGGGTGCACTCAGCGTGCCCCCGCCAACACGGAGTTGTTATCGACACACCCACTGGGTGATTGCTATTGCTATAAATTTCAGAAAGAAAAGTTTCGATAGCATATCCTAACAGTACAGGTGGTGGTCGATCGACCAACATTGCTCAAGGGCGAGCTGGCATCGTAAGTCGCTTGGCTCAGATCCCGAGCGATCTTCACCGCTCCATCATGATCCCCGCTTGACGGATCGCCTCCTTAGCAAAGATCGCCTTGGTCCTCCGGGACGTGGTGCGTGGTGAAGATCGAAGGTTGTCCAGACTTTCGACGAAGTGGGTCGAGCACCGGTCAGCCGCACCGCCAAGGTCACGGTATGTCGAGTGCCGCCCTCCCTTCCGCCATGATGGTCTCGGTGCCGCTGTTCTTGGGTTTCTCTGCCACGGCTGCCTTCCCGCTCCTCCTAGCCTTCGGTGGCTCCTCATCCTCATCATCGCCATCGTGAGAGTGATGATGTTATCGGCCGAGCTTCAAGAAAAAGTTGAGATTAGGAATCTTGAGTCACCGACCGAGAACAGGAATTAAGGATATAATACCAAAATTTGAAGTGGCGGCGCTTTCCATCTCATAGTCGCCACCTTAGCCGAGGTTTCGTAAGTCGCAAAGACCGAAAGTCCAAAGAATCAATAATCGATTCAAGTATCAATCGGAGACCAAATTTGTATAGAGCATGAAGATTTAAGCAAAACGCTTACCACGAGATGGTGGGGATGGACACCTTCATTTTCGGCAGAGGCTTGGTTGTCCTGGTGGAACTACCTTGCTGCTTCGTGCTTTCTCGCCGGCACCGGGAAGCGGTCCGAGGCGTTTGGTCGATCAAGAGGCGCCGCTATTCCCTTACCGCTCGCACGAAGGGTCGTGGCACAAGTTTTGACCGCCTTTCCAAGCGCGGTGGTGCGATTTCCTCCTCTTCGTCCTCGCCATCGCCGCCCTCGCCATCATCACCGCTGCCGCCGCCGTCTCGCGCAGATCTGAATCCCTCCTCCCGGCTCTCACCTCCACCGCTTCTCCCTCCTCGCCGAATCGGGCACCGCTGGGCATCGAGTATAGCTCGGTGAGGGCCTCGAAGTATCAAAGCGAGTTCATCGACCAAGTTCTGTAGCACACTCGGCATATACACAAAAATGTAACAAGTGTACCTTATCCGAACGCCGTCACGATCAGCGGAGAAATCCTCCGGGATCCGCGAGGATTGTCCTTGTTTCCAGTGATTGAAGCCATCCATCTTTCCACTACGGCATCGCCGACGCCTCCGGTGGACGCGAGTCTCGCCTTCGTCCGCAATACAACCACATACAAGGGTTCGAATCAAGGGGCTGGATTCGCCTCAAGAAAAACCTCCAGAAGGTCCATGCCACCACACCGTCCCTAACCAGCTGCACCACTCGGTCCATCAGCATCTTCACTTCAGCTCTTTCTTCAGAACAACCTTCGTGGAGGAAGGCTTGTTCACTCGACTCATGGAGAATTTCGAGACCGGTCGATCGCCTTGGGCGTCGCCTCGCTCCGCAATAAAACCAGGTCGATCGCCAACCCCTAACCGACTCAGAAAATGCATAGCTGGAAAGTGCTTTTGTTCCTCAACTGACTCCTAAACCACCACACATCTGGACTCACTGGTCTTCTCGCCACCAGACTTGCTTTCTTCACACCGAGAGCGACATGTGAAGATGTACTTGAACAAGCCCAGCGGTCGACATCCTGTGAAGTTTTCACACATAGATACAAACGCAGCAAGGTATGCAATGGAGTTTGGTGTGAAATGGTGAAGCTGAGCTCCAAAGAAATTCAGAAAACCTCGGAAGAATACACTCGGTGGCAACGAGAAACCTCGGTCGACATGGGTAGCCAAAAGCACACACTCACCCTCTTCGGTTGAGGCTGCCACTCGCCAGAAGTCTTGCGGCGCCAGGAGGAATCAAACCATCGCTATTATATCAAGGAGATCCTTCTCCTCGATCGCCGACCGGATCCAGCCCCTCGACCCAGCTTTTCGGCGCCTTTGATCTCGACGAGGAACCGCCATGACGGTGGATCTTCCTTCGCTTTCTCAGCCGCCGGCGCTTTCTCCGCCGCCGACGCTTTCTTCGCGACGCTTCCAAAGATCGTCTTCTCTTTGCCTATGGCGCCGTGAATGCGCAAGGAGAGATATGGCAAAAGAGCAGCAGCGAGGTGGAGAGCGAGACGGAGAGAATGGGGAGAAAGAACAGATATCGTGTACGAGCCTCCGGAGTTACATTTATAGCATCTCTTCCGAGTGGATGACATGTGGACCCAAGCGATCTAATCATATCCCGAAGCCGCACGGGCGCGACACGTGGGCGGAGAAAGCGGCGCGAAAATCGAGGCGCCTCGCTACGCCCCATCCAAGCGCCGCAGCCTGCTCCGTTCGCTGCCCCCAAATTTCAGACCCGCGAGATCCGCAGCGACGGATCGGTCTGCTGCGAGATTCTCTCGCGATTTGTTACTCGGTATAGCGTAAATAGTCACTCGACTAAAGAACAAGAATGGATCAAGTCGATCAAGGAAGGTTTCTTGTTATCAACAAAGAAGATCTTGATCCAAGACGACACGTAGCTGTAATGCAAAGACAATTCGGCAACAACGCCAACTCCTCCTTCACTCAAGCCTCAATCCATTCGGGGCTAATGATGGATTCATATACCTAGGGTAGGGTCATAGGCTTGACCTAAACGCCCTACCCAAGGGTACTCACAGAAGAGATCATCCTCCAATGACTGCAGAGGAATCCACTCGACCAGATCGAAGGACTCGACCATGGAAGACTCACTCACCATGAAGACTCACTCGACCACCGTAAGGTCAAGACACTCCACAAAGACAACGGTGTGTTATTGAATAGACTTAATGATAGTTAAGGCATTTTATGAGGGCGCTACCAAGAACCCCCTAGCTTAATGTACTTTAAATCCTCCTTTATGTGAGCTGGCCGGGGTCCCAAGACTCTATATAAGCCACCCCTCCACGTAAAAGGGTTCAGACTCTTGTAATACTCATACTCATAATCCACTCGACCGCCTCGGGGCTCCGAGACGTAGGGCTGTTACTTCTTCCGGAAGGGCCTGAACTCGACATCCTTTGTCTCCACAACTGCTCCATAGCTAGGACATCGCCTCCTTAACCTACCCCTACTTCTACCGCCGACTTAGAACCACGACAAAGGTATTTTAAGGGTTCATTTTAGGGGGGGGGCAACCCCCCACCGGGGGGGGGAAAAAGGGCCCCGCCCGGGTTCCCCCCCGCCCCTCCCTTCCCCCCCAGGCTCCCGCCCCAATTTTTCCCCAAAAGGGGGGGACCCTTTTGGGGGGAAGGGAGGGGCCTCCCTGGTTTGGGCCCCGGGTCCCTTCCCACGGTTTCCGGGAACCCCGGGGAAAAATTTAAAAAGGGGTTTTGACCGGGAAAAATTTTCCCCCCCCCCCCGAGTTTCCAAGGGTGGGGGGCCCCCCGGAGGTTTTAATTTTGAAGACCAAACCCTTGGCGGGGAACCCAAACCCGCAAAGGAAACCCAAAGGGGGGGCCCCCAAACCCCTTGGGCCCACTCCCCCCGGCCCACGGCCCCAAAGGGGAGGGCAAAGGGGGGGCCGACCGGGGGGTTTTGTTAACCTTTAAAGTTTTTCAAAAATTTTGAACCCTTTCGTTTCTGGCCCACCTCCCCTTTTTTCCCTTTAAAAAAAAATTTTTTCTTGTATTTGTAGGGAAGGGCTAAAATTTGGTTTTGGTTTTTTCCAAAAACCGGGGTCCACCAAATTAAATTTTAAAAAATTAGGTTAAAAATTTTAGTTTTAACTTTATTTTAAAACAAAAAGGGGGTTTCTTTAAACCAAAAAAATTTTAAAAATTTTCCAATTTCCAAAAAACCCTCTTTTACCCAAAAAAAAAAATTTTTAAAAAAAGGGCCCCTAAAAAAACAAAAAATTTTTTTCCCCTTTTTTTTGAAAGGGCCCGGGAAACCTTTTTTAAAAGGGAAGGGAAAAAAGGGGGGCCGGGTTTTTCCAAACCCGAAACCCTTTCAAAGGGTTTTTTTTTGCCCAAAAAATTTTTGGGGGAAAATTTTAAACATTTCCGGGGAAGGAGGGCCTAAGGGCCCCAAAAGGGACCCCAGTTTTCCCAATTAAATTAAAAATTTTAAAATTTTTTAAAACAAAACCCCAAAGAATTTAAATTAATTTAAATGTTTTTTTAAAAAATTTGTAGTCTTTTCCCCTCCTTTTAGGGCCTTTGGGGCGGGTATAAAATCCCAAAAGTTTACGAAAATAAATTAAACCCCCCGGGTTTTGGGAACTTTTAAAGGGTGTTTTTTTGAAAAACCCCCCAAAAAATTTTTGGTGGTTCCCCTCCCCATAAACCAAAATTTTAAAAATTTTTTTTGTTAAACATAAATTCACACCCCCAAAAACTTTTCTTTTCCCAAACCCCAAAACTTTCTCAACCCCCCAAAACCCTTCTTTAAATTTTTAAATGCTTTTCCCCCCTTTTTCCCCAAATTTTGGGTTTGGTCCCAAGGTGAGGGGGACTTTTAAAATGGGTTTAGGGGGAAAGAAATTTTTTGGGGGGGGCCTTTTGGGGTTTTTTCTTTTTTGAAAACCCCCCGGGGATCGGTGCCATATCTACCACTAGTAGAAGGACCCTTCTCACTATTAGCTTCCCCTTGTCGGGTTAGCATCCGTCACCTTGTTAGCGGGATCACCCACTTTCAGCGGCGAGGTAGGTAGTTTAAGTCCTTATAAGAATTTATTAAACATGCTTTCAACCGTGGTTGTCATGGAGGTTTTCAATGTGTCCAAGGCCACATTGAATTCCTCACGTGACACCGAGTTTCCAATACCATAGGCGAGATCGGTTCACCGGAGTGCTCCTCCTCCCCACCGTCTCTGGTGTCAACCATACTCTTGGACGGCAAAGTCCTTAATAAAGAGCGAGGCTCGATACCAATTGAAAGGATCGATATAGTTGACTAGAGGGGTGAATAGGCAACGCCAATTTTAGCTTTTCTTTACCAAATTAAACTTTGCATCAAAGTAGGTTGTCTAGATATGCAACTAGGTGAACAACCTATATGATGCAACGACAACAAACACGAGCAAGCAAGGGATACAACACAAGTAAGCTTGAGAAAGTAAAGGCGAGATAACCTAGAGTGGAGCTGGTGGAGCGAGGATGTGTTAGAAGTTCCTTCCTTTTGAGGAAATCGTCTTGTTGGAGCGGTGTGGAGGCACAATGCTCCCAAAGCCACTAGGCCACCGTATTCTCCTCACGCCCCACACAATCGAGATGTCGTGATTCCACTATTGGTGCCCTTGAAGGTGGCAACCGAACCTTTACAAACAAGGTTGGGGCAATCTCCAAAACTTAATTAGAGGCTCCCAACAACACCACGAAGCTTCACCACAATGGAGTATGGCTTCGAGGTGACCTCAACCATCTAGGGTGCTCAAACACCCAAGAGTAACAAGATCCGCTAGGGATTAGTGGGGAATCAAATTTCTCTTGTGGAAGTGTAGATCGGGGCCTTCTCAACCAATCCTGAGCAAATCAACAAGTTTGATTGGCTAGGGAGAGAGATCGGGCGAAAATGGAGCTTGGAGCAACAATGGAGCTTTTGGGGGAAGAGGTGAGTCAACTTTGGGGAAGAAGACACCTTTATATAGTGGGGAAAACAATCCAAGTGACCCCCAAACAGCCATGCAAGGCTACAGCAGGCGAGAAGCTACTACCTGACAAGTGGTACTACCGTTCCCTCCCAATGGTCTTGCTGCTTTGACAAGGGTTGCAGGTCTGGACCCAGGCGGTACTCTGCGGAGTATGGGCGGTACTACCGCTTGGGCGACCTACCGCCACTCACCGCTACTAATGCCGTAAAACGACCTGAAACAGCGGTCTCGAGTCGAGAGGTAGTAGCCGGAACCCTTGTGGTACTACGGCGAAGACCATGCGGTACTACGCTCGGGGCGATACTACCGCTTGGCTTGTGGTACTACGAGGACATGATACTACTTTGGGACAGGACAGGCGGGCAAGGAGAGGAAGATAGCTCAATGAAGCGGAAAGGAACATCGGTGTGATAAGAATGTTGCGTGTTGATTCCACCTAGCCTTACCAAGCGGATCCCTCTTGATAGTCGGTGACCCTCTGAAACTAGTCCACCAATAGAAAGCGAAGGAGCTACATCGTCTTGAATAAAAGCGAGGGAGGTTTCTCGTGCCAAAGGATGAATCTCTGAAAGAACTCACGCAACGATTAGTCCCAAAAGCAATGTCATCAATCACCAAAACACCTTGGGGATAAATATGCCTTTACAGGAATTGTCTTTAGTGAATTCTGACGGATATGAGACTAGTGACTACATTGGGAGAAACTAGAATGTCGATAAGCGAAAGTGGTGAGGAGAGGGTGGTGGAGCGGTGGCGTGGCGAAGCGAATGCCCGTTACCGACAACAATGCTAGAAGGTAAATCACGAAAATGAAGAACTTAACGGTCAAGTTACCTTGGGTGCACGTCCGTCCGAAGCGCCGTTGTCGGTACCACTGGGCGGGCGTGGCGTAACCGCCGTTGTTGAAAGCGGCGTTGAGCATCAAAGTGATCCCCGGCGGCTCTGTGGCTGATAATGCGGAGTGGGCGGGCGGAGGCGTGAAGGCTGGCGCTGAGCATGAGCACCGGCGGGGTCAAAACGCCGGCGTTGGCGGGATCCACAAAGCGGGCATCGGGAAACCATCCGTCTGGAAAATACCCGTGAAGGGAACGATGGTGCTGGTGACCCGCCCGGATGGTCGCGGCCCGGCCCGACCACGCCGCGCCCGGCCACGTCCCACCATCGCCAGCGGTGCACGCCCGCGAGTAGATGAGTTAGGCGTGGATGGTGGGCCTCGGCGATCATGAGGCGGTCCACAGCGCGTCGCCCAGCCGACCACCGGAGGCCGGCCGGTGAGCCGCCCTGAAATCGCCCGTCATAGCAAGCAGGCGCCTTCCTCCTTGTCGTACTGCGACTCCTCCATAAGGATAACCGCGAGGGCGGTGTCGAAGGAACCAGTCACGGGGCAGCGGATGGTGTCGAGCGCTTGTCGAGGGTGGAGAAACTGCGTGGTGAGATCCACCTTGGTGCGGCATGGTCGATGTCGGAGGCGTCGGTGAGGAGTTTGAGGCGGCGTACTCCGACACCAAAGATCACTGCTTGAGATTGCGGTATTGGCGATTGAGGATCATGAAGCGGCGTTGCAATTGGCGAGAAGAAGTCTTTGATCTTATGCAGTGCGTGGGTGGTGGTGGCGGCCGACAACGTGGTCGCACATGGTGTCCGAGTGTGGCATAGATCCCGAGCGATGTGTGCATCGAGCTCTAGGTATTGGGGGAGCATTGGGAGGTGGGGGTGGTCGGGAGGTAGGAGGCCGTGTGAACCGGGACCATCGGGAAAAAGTCTTCCACTTATGATAATTGTGATCGGCGAGGTGGAGGAGAACTTGATGTGGTTCGTGATGTGATCGGAAAATGGGGTGAGGGCGGCGGGGGGCGTGAGAAGTGCGGGTGGTGAAGAAATGCAGCTGTGGCGGGAAGGAGCCTGAAGAGAGTTGGGACGTCTGAGCGAAGGAGGGCGTGGGAGGTGCCGTGGCGGGGCGGAGGAAGAGGAAAGGGTGCCGCGTGGCCGACCTTGTGGCGGGGAGGAGGGTGTCCTGACCATGGGAGAATCTGACGGCGATACCAAGTTAGAAAGTGCTACTCGATTGCCTTGATTGTCTCTGTTACAACAGGGTATACATAGAGACGAGAGAGAGTCCTGATATGTTAGGCACGCAGGCCATGCAGGAGAGATCAGATCCTACAATCTAGGATCGCTACAAGGCGTGACAATACAACGTTACAAGTGTACAAATATACAACTCAACAATACTAACATCAGAGTGCACATTCTCTTCTCGGGCAAATAGGCAAAACGTACAAATTGTACCAAGAGTCACGCGTATGAGTACAAATTGTATAGTCCCATCTAAAGAGAAGTACAATCCATCTGCCGCCACTCTCCACCGAGACAATGAGTTGTATACAAATATACAACTCAACAATCCATCTGCCGCCACTCTCCATCTAGACATAATTATGTTGGTTAAGATTCAGAAAACCTTGCTAACAACTGAAGCCCATAAAAGGAAATAGCATTACCTCCTCCCTTTCATAGTAAACTGGTCTATGTAATAATCAGCGCTATGCAATTCCAGACATGCATCAGTGATCCAAGAAAACCCAACATCTTTGTGCATCTGCTTTGATGGGAAAAACCATGAATGCCAGGAAAGATCTGACGAAGGAGATGTTCACCATTTTCAGAGAAGGATTGCTCCCCAGCTGTCGATCCAGTCCGTTACTCGAGCATCTGCAATACAAATCAAATAAATAATTACAGCATTGGTCTCTCCTTGCAGAGATTCAAGACCTAATCAGTCGTAACATGTGGTGAAAGCATGTTGTCCCATGCAAAACAGAATAGAATGAACGAAAGGATAACAAATACTGACATTTTGGCGTACAGCCTGTACGAGACAAGCACACAAAAGCTCCAGAAAGCTATTTAGGCAATGTGAAATAAAAGCGGTTGGAGATTGACAAAATGTAATTTGTTTTGGGTAATATTTATCTCGGATTTTATAGCTGGCAGAAGGAAGAAGAAAAGAAGAACAAAATGAAGTAAGTCCAATGCATTGGTCAAATGACATATTTCTCCTGCTTCATGTCCTCTGCTTTGGTTTGTTGGTACAAGTGCCAATTTATGATTTGCTTAGTGCTCACAACCAGGTCTGGTTATCTCACATCAAGAATAAAACACATGAGATAAATACAAACAAACGAAATGATAACTACAACCATAAGCCTAATGACTAATACAGTATCATCATGACGAAGGTGCTACCAGGAAGCACACAGCTAATAATATCTTCACAGAAAACTTTCGGCTCAATACTAAAGCTATATGATCAATGACCAATTTTAGTGTTTCGACTTCAGCACACAGTTATTTATGGCAGAAAAGTGAAATTATTCTCTTTCTCCCTGAAAGACACAGCAATAACTCTCTATTGCAACTTATCAATAGATAACTCTTTCATTGTCTATCCTGTATGATGTTTGAAGAGCACTAATCAGCCAGGTCACAATCCACCCTAACTATTGCAGTGCCTCAGAGAAAATTCAATCTAAATAATCAACCCAACTACCAATAAAGAGCAACCAACAACCTTAAGGCTTAATTCACACCTACCAAATTCTAGTGCAAGCTGGAACAATCAGAATAACAACACATTTAGAGAATATCAAGGAGAGCATAACACTAGGCTACACCAACTGATATCAGAGTATCAAGTACTCTAAACGATTTCTCCATCATGGTGATAAGCAATACCAACCAACCACTGAAGTGAATGTAATAGGATCAGTCCTCTCACCAGTACGGGTAACCAAGTCAAAGATGCTGTGTTCATCAATTGCCCTTCCTCGGCCGACGAATATCCCTGCTCTTCATTTTGGTAATAAATTCCTCGGCTTTCACAGAATCACCATGATTCAAATAACCCTCAATCATGCACATGTAAATTTTTGTGTCAAGTGGTACTCCCCTATCAATCATCTCATTGAATTTTTCCAGGGCATCATCCATCCTGCCCATCTTGCAAAATGCAGATATGACAGTTAAATAAATGATTTCATTAGGGTTCAACCCCTTCTTCAACAAGTCTTCGAAGAAAAGCATAGCCACATCCATCCTTC
This sequence comes from Aegilops speltoides, assembly GCA_021437245.1. Taxonomy (NCBI): domain Eukaryota; kingdom Viridiplantae; phylum Streptophyta; class Magnoliopsida; order Poales; family Poaceae; genus Aegilops; species Aegilops speltoides. The sequence goes on along the minus strand of CM038146.1, from coordinate 83,483,998 downwards.
CATACTTAGCATATGCACTAATCAGTATGTTGAAACAATGGAGGTCGGGTACAACTCCATCTCTTGCCATCCGCTCACAGAGATCAATCATATCAATGAGGGATCCTTCTTTAGCGTACCCATGGAGCAAAATAGAGTATGAGATGACATCAGGTTTTTGGCCCTTCACAGCCATCGAATAAAAAATTTCTACAGCTTCCTTGAATCTTCCATTCTTGCAAAGGCAGGTCATGAGTGAGTTGTAGGTAACAACGCTTGGCATAACACCTTGGCTTCTCATCACTTTCAACAACCTAGCGAGTTCTTTCAACTGTCCCAGAGTTGAATATCCTTGGATCAAGCTATTATATGTCACAGCATCTGGTTGGACACCATTATGAACCATTGATCGAAGAACCACCTCTGCCTTGTCCATTGCTCTTGCTTTGCATAGCGCATTGATAATGGAGGTACACATCACCACATCGGGCACAACCCCCTGCTGCATCAATTCATGGAACAGATCACATGCTTTGCTTGTTTCGCCCTCCTTAAAGAAGCCATCAATTACCATGTTGTATGACATCACGTCGGAGAGTGGTTAGCACCTTTTTGGCCATCATCTGGAGCAGATCAAGGCAAGCTGCTCCTCCCATTTATGAAGCTCTTGAGAATTACTGAGTAGGAGATGACATTAGGCAGGTCATCGGGCATCCTATGGAGCAGCACGTTCAGAGCCTCCTCTGTCGCTTCATGTCACAGAAGCACTTGAATAGGTTGCTGTAGGTAATGATGTCCGTCGGGATGCCTGTCTTGAGGAGGCGAAGAAGGCAAGCCCTAGGTCTGGGCCATGCTCGGTGGCAACACTCAATCAGTATGCTGTAGGTGTAAATGGTGGGTACTGTCGCCTGGCGGCGGCCTGCTCGGGCCATGCAGTTGAAGAGGTCGATGGCGAGGGCAGGGCCATCAGTGCAGGCGGTTGAGGGCGGCGCACGCGCGAGTGCAGCAAATAAGCCGCTGAGTGCACGAGCTGATACTGGGACAGGTTGGCGCAGCATTTCGTCGAACAGTTGGTGCGCGAGCTCTGGCCTGAGCGTTCTGAAGCTCAGATGGGCGTGGAGTTCGTCCAGCAGCTCGTGGGCGCGTGAGGAAACGGAGCTGGATAAAGAGCGGACCTGAAGGCGTGACATTGTCGCCGTCTAATTTCTGCAGCAGCGGTGAACGCTGGCGGCAACGACCAAGCCCTGGTTGGAGGAGGGCGGACGGAGGAGACACTGGACAGAGTGGTCTCGCTCGCTTCTTCCTGCAGCCACGGTGAGTGCGAGCGCGCGCCGGCGACGACCAACCACGGGCCGGGTGCGTCCAGCGGCGGGAGGACGGTGGACGGAGGTGTGGGATTGGGGAATTTTAGGTTCGATTTGGAATTGGGAGGTGTTCGTTACAAGCAGTGAAGCAGAGGTGCGAAGTCGATGTGTTGCTTGGATGCGGTTACATGTAATCTTTCTTTTCTTATAAGTTAATCCGGGAAATTAGGAATACAATTTACCCATAAACATCTCTCCTGCTGCTACCGATATCATAGCAGTTCCTAGTTCCTTTCATAGTTCTACCGATATCATAGGGCTTTTTCCTTAGAGCATCTCCAACCGGTAAATATCGTGTCGGAAATCTGTGTTTTAGCCCCCGGGGCGGTTTTCACCGCTTGGGCGGAGATTCCGGCAACAAATCAATTAGGCCGCCTTGGCGTCCGTAGCGCTCTATCGTCCGCCCGGCGAGCAACCGCACACTCGGCTCGCCGCCCTTCTCCACCCACTGCCGCCCTTCTTTCGCATCCGGCGCCCGTCGCGCGCCTTCTCCGTCGGTGACTACGCGCCAACATGCGCGGCATAAGCAGCTCCGGCTATCGCGGCGTCGCGTCGCCCTTCGGCATATTCTGCGGAATCGCTCGTTAGCGTCGCGTGTCGGTCTCGGGGCGTTCGAGACCGCGCCGCGAGGCCCGTCGCGGCGGTGGCATCTCGAGGCCCTTCGCGGATGAACCGCGCCGCGGAGGTGCGGCGGCGAGAACTTCGTGCCTCTGTTGGAAATATGCCCTAGAGGCAATAATAAAAGCATTATTATTATATTTCTTTGTTCATGATAATTGTCTTTATTCATGCTATAAGCTGTATTATCCGGAAATCGTAATACCTGTGAATACATAGACCATAATATGTCCCTAGTGAGCCTCTAGTTGACTAGCTCGTTGATCATGGATAGTCATGGTTTCGGCTATGGACATTGGATGTCGTTGATAACGGGATCACATCATTAGGAGAATGATGTGATGGACAAGACAATCTAAGCATAGCACAAGATCGTGTAGTTCGTTTGCTAGAGCTTTTCCAATGTCAAGTATCTCTTCCTTAGACCATGAGATCGTGTAACTCCGGATCCGTGGAGTGCTTTGGGTGTATCAAGCGTCCTAGCGTGGCGGGTGACTATAAAGATGCACTACGGTATCTCGAAAGTGTCATTGGGTTGACCGGATCGAGGCTGGATTTGTCCTCCGTTGGGAGAGGTATTCTGGGCCCTTTCGGTAATGCATCATCATATTGAGCTCAAAGTGACCAAGTGGTTGGTCACGGGATCATCATTCGATGCGAGTAAAGTGACTTGCGATGCGAGGCGAACAAGGTATTGGGATAGGCGATCGAGTCTCGGGCAAACGTACCGATTGACAAAGGGAATTGTATCGGGTTGTTTAATCCTCGACATCGTGGTTCATCCGATGAAATCATCGAGGAGCATGTAGAGACCAACATGGGTATCCAGATCCTGTTGGTTATTGCGAAAGTCATCTCGGTCATGTCGTGTCTCGAACCGTAGGGTCTACACTAAGGTTCGGTGGCGCTAGGGTTGTATGAATATGAGTATGCAGCATCTTGAATGTTGTTAGTCCGGATGAGATCCGGGACGTCACGAGGAGTTCGGAATGGTCGGGAGGTAAAGAATAATATAGGAAGTGGTATTTCGCCATCGGGAAAGTTTGGGGTCACCCGTAATGTCGGGACCACGGAAGGGTCCGGGGTCCACGGTGGGGCCACCCATCGGAGGGCCCCATGGGCTGAAGTGGGATGGGAACCAGCCATAGTGGGCTGGTCGCCCCTAGGCCCACCCTGGCCTAGGGTTGAAACCCTAGGGTGGGGCGCCCTGCCTTGGGGCACTCCACCCCTGCCGCCGCCCTTGGGAGATTGAATCTCCCGGGACCGGCTCCCCCAGGGCCTATATAAGGAGGCGGGGGAGGCAGCCCACTGCATTGGCGCCTCCTCCCCGCTACACCTCGTCCTCTTCCCTGGCTTGGCGAAGCCTGGGATTCTGCTTGCATCCACCACCACGCCGTCGTCTTGGATCATCATCAACCTCTCCTTCCCCTTCTGGATCAAGAAGGAGGAGGCGTCTCCCGTCCCGTCGGTGTGTTGAGCGGAGGTGCTGTCCATTCACACTTGGTCATCGGTGATCTAAATCACGGTGATCGACTCCATCATCACCATCCCCTTGAGCAGCTCGCGATCTACAAGTGGTATGTAGATGCAATCTCTCTCCCATGACTCGTTGCTTAGATGAACTCATAGATGGATCTTGGTGAAACCGTAGGAAAATTTTAATTTTACAGCGTTCACCGGCGGTGGCATCATGAGCTGGTCTATCGTAGTTCTCTATTCGAGTAGAACACAATTTTGTTGTGGGCGTGGATCTTGTCAACTTGCTTGCCACTACTAGTCTTTTCTTGCTTGCGGTATTGTGGGATGAAGCGGCCCGGACCAACCTTACGTGCGCTTCGTGAGACCGGTTCCACCGCGGACATGCACTAGTTGCATAAGGTGGTGGCGGGTGTATCTTTCCCACTTTAGTTGGAGCGGATTGACGAAAAGGGTCCTTATGAAGGGTAAATAGAAGTTTACAAAATCACGTTGTGGTTATTAATGGTAAGAAACGTTCTTGCTAGAACCCAATTGCAGCCACGTAAAAGATGCAACAACAATTAGAGGGCGTCTAACTTGTTTTTGCGCAATTGTCATGTGATGTGATATGGCGAGTTTGTGATGAATGATGAAAGATATATTGTGATGTATGAGATCATGTTCTTGTAATAGGAATCACGACTTGCATGTCGATGAGTATGACAACCGGCGGAGCCATAGGAGTTGTCTTTATTTTGTATGACCAGCGTGTCTTGAAGAGCGCCATGTAAATTACTTTACTTTATTGCTAAGCGTTAGCCATAAAGTAAAGTAGTCGTTGGCGTGAAAACTTCATGAAGACACGATGATGGAGATCATGATGATGGAGATCATGGTGTCATGCCGATGACAAGATGATCATGGAGCCGGAGATGGAGATCAATGGAGCTATATGATATGGCCATATCATGTCACTACTATATAATTGCATGTAATGTTTATTATGTTTATGCATCTTGTTTACTTAGAAAGGCGGTAGTAAATAAGATGATCCCAATAAATTCAGAAGTGTTCTCCCTAAGTGACCATTGCTAAAGTTAAATGGTTTGAAGCACCACGTGATGATGGTGTGATAGATCCTCGTTCACATACGGGTGTAAGACGGTTTGACACATGCAAAACACTTAGGGTTAACTTGCGAGCCTAGCATGTACAGACATGGCCTCGAACACGAGAGAAAGGTCGAACCGAGTCGATGGAAGATCGATCAACATGAAGATGTTCACCGGCGATGACTAGTCCGTCTCACGTGATGATCGGACCGGCGTAGTCGACTCGGATCGTGTAACACTTAGATGACTAGAGGGATGTCTAATCGAGTGGGAGTTCATTGTAATAATTTGATTAGATGAACTTAATTATCATGAACTTAGTCTAAAACCTTTGCAAATATGTCTTGTAGATCAAATGGCCAGGCTCATGTCAACATGAACTTCAGCGTTCTATAGAAAACCAAGTGAAAGATGATGGGCAACTATCTGTTGGTCGGAACACGAGATCATCCTCATAGCTGCGGAAACAATATGTCCTAGAAGGACCGCTAGGTGGCGCTCCGTCCTAGAGAACCAAGGCGTTATGAATGCTTGCGTCTCGTCTTGATGATTACTCCTCGTTCGGTGCGGCATGCTTTGACTTAGAACCGGGGCTCCAAAAGCGTTTTGAGCATCACGGAGCATATGAGATGTTTGAAGAGCTGAAACTAGTTTTCAAGCTCATGCGGGTCGAGAATATGATGTCTCCGACAAGTTCTATAGTTGTAAGATGGAGGAAACAGTTACTCGGTGAGCACATACTCAAAAGTACGGTTCACCCGCTGACTGGTGAACATTAACCTCCACCGATGAACCATGCCTCATGGGCAAAATGAAAGCTCCGTTCTCGGAACAATGGGGACAACCAACTTGTTGGAAATCATACATACCGATGTAATGCGGTCCAATGAGCGTTGAGGCTCACGGAGGATATCGTTATGTTCTCACTCTCCGATGACTTGAGTAGATATGGGTATGTCTACTTGATGAAACACAAATCTGAGACATTTGAAAAGTTCAAGGAATTTCAAAATGAGGTAGAGAATCAACATGACCGAAAGATAAAGTTCCTCTGATCGATCGTGGAGGAGAATATTTAAGTCCGAATTTGGTACACACAAGGAAATGTGGAATCGTTTCACAACTCACGGCTGGAACACCTCGGGTGGTGTATCAACATCGTGTCGCACTCTATTGGAATGGTGCGGTCTATGATGTCTCTTACCGATTACCTATCTTTTGGGATACGCTCTAGAACAGCTACATTCACTTTAAATAGGGCAAAGTCTAAATCCGTTGAGGCGACACGTATGAATTATGGTTTGGGAAGAAACCTAAGCTTTCGTTTCTAAAAGTTTGGGGATGCGATGCTTATGTCGAAACTTCAACTGGCTCGAACCAATCGGAAAAATGCATCTTCATACCCTAAGGAAACGTTGGGTATACCTTCTATAAGATCCGAGGGCAAGATCTTTGTTGCCAAGAATGGATGCTACGGAAGAGTTTCTCTCGAAAGAAGTAAGTGGGAGAAAAGTAGAACTCGATGAAGTACTACCTCTCGAGCGGGAAAGTGGTGCAGCTCAGGAAAATGTTCTGTGATGCCTACACCAGCAAGAAGAAAATAATGATGATGATCAAGGTACTTGGATCAAGTTGCTCTTGAACTTCGTGGTCCACAAGGAACGTTCCGCCTGGTAATGGCAACCCTTACAAATCATGTTGTTAGACAACGGTGAACCTTGAACTATGAAGAAGCGATGGCGGGCCCGATTCCAACAAATGGCTTGAAGCCATGAAATCCGAGATAGAATCCATGTATGAAAACAAAGTATGGACTTTGGCGGACTTGCCGTGATCGTGGCGATAGAAAACAAATGGATTTTTAAGAAGAAGATGGGCGCGGATGGTAATGTTACCATCTATAAAGCTCGACTTGTCGCTAAGGGCTATCGACAAGTTCAAGGGATTGACTTCTGACGAGACATTCTCTCGTAGCGAAGCTGAAGTCCGTCCGAATCATGTTAGCAATTGCCACTATGATTATGAGATATGATGGACGTCAAAGCGGCATTCCTTACGGACATCTTAAGGAAGAGCTGTTATGATGCAGCGGAAGGTTTTGTCGATCCTAAACGCTAACAAAGTATGCAAGCTCCAGCGATCCATTTATGGGCTGGTGCAAGCATCTCGGAGTTGGAACATTCGCTTTGATGAGATGATCAAAGCGTTTGGGTTATCTGAGACTTATGGGAAGCTGCGTTTACAAGAAAGTGAGTGGGAGCTCTAGCATTTCTCATATTATATGTAGATGACATACTCGATGGGAAGTGATATAGAACCGGACAGCATTAAGGCCTACTTGAATAAGTGTTTTTCAATGAAGGACCTTGGAGAAGCTGCTTATATATTAGGCATCAAGATCTATAGAGATAGATCGAGGCGCCTCATAGGTCTTTCCAAGCACATACCTTGATAAGATTTTGAAAAGTTCAAAATGGATCAGTCAAGCGAGGGTTCTTGCAGTGTTGCAAGGTGTGAGATTGAGCTCGGCAATCCCGACCTGACAAAATATAAAGAAGAGATGAGTGTCATCCCTATGCTTACCATAGGATCTATTTGTATGCCATCTTGTGTACGGACCTGATGTAAACCTTGCCGTAAGTTTGGTAGGAAGGTACCAAAGTAATCCCGGCAAGGAACCGGGCAGTCAAGAATATCTGAAACGAAAGGACAAAGGACATGTTTCTCGTTTATGGAGGTGACGAAAGCTCGTCGTAAAGGGTTCGTCGGCCTACCGACGTCTGGACTCTAAGTCACAAACCGGATCGTGTATATGTTGAATGGTGGAAGCGAGGTGGTGCTTTCCGGCGTCGTGGCGGGATCTACATGTGAAGCGGAGTACATGGCAGCCTCGGGGCAGCACATGAAGCAATTTGGGAGAAGGTTCATCACCGACCTGGAGTCATACCCAATGCGTCGGGGCGATCAAACTCTTGTGACAACCTGGGCTATTGCCCTTGCCAAGGGCCCGGTTTCACAAAAGACCGGCACATCAAGCGTCGCTTCAACTCCATCCATGAAAATGTTCAAGATGGAGACATAGGAATTTACAAAGTACAACGGATCGATGTCCAGATCCGTTGACCCTTTCCTCTCGTGAGCAAAACAATCAACACCGAACTCTATGGGTGTTCGATTCATCACAATGTAACTAGATTATTGACTCTAGTGCAAGTGGGAGGCTGTTGCAAATATGCCCTAGAGGCAATAATAAAAGCATTATTATTATATTTCTTTGTTCATGATAATTGTCTTTATTCATGCTATAAGTATTATCCGGAAATCGTAATACGCGTGTGAATACATAGACCATAATATGTCCCTAGTGAGCCTCTAGTTGACTAGCTCGTTGATCATGAGATAGTCATGGTTTCCGGCTATGGACCTTGGATGGGAGGCCACGAATATCGAGCTTCGTCCAATTGAACGGCGTCGATTCGCGGTGCCTATGACCTTTTACGGTTAGCGGTGATGAATTCGGCGAGTTTAGGATTCGGCAAACTCAGCAATGGCGTGTTTGCTCAACGAGTTTGACGGTATCTGAGGCCCTCTAGATTGACCTTCCAACCTCCAAAGATAAGGGTTTGGTGTGCATTTGTGGTGGCCCTTAAAATTTTATGAGTTGGACCACTTTTATGGTTTACCATTACGGACATTTTTTCGCCCAAGCGTAAGCATAAAAGTTTATAGGTTTGACCACTTATCGATTATACGCTGAGATGCTCTTAGTACCTTTAATTTTCATCTTACTAGAAGCAAATTGTTGCGCCGTCTAGTAATACTCAAATTCACTCAAAATGAGCTTTTATTTGGTAATAACGATATTCTAGCACACTCTTTGTATAGATTGGCTTTTACTTCATGGAAAATTGTAAGGATGGAAGCATAACCCACACATTTGCCTACTCAATTCTTAAAGTGGCCTTTAACCGCTCCAAACTCATATGCCTATTTCCTCTTGATCAATGCCCATAGGTACAAACTCTTGATCATTCATCCCAGACGGCAGTTATGCGAGATGCATGTTGACATCCTAACATCGAGTGCACATTCTCTTCTCGGGCAAATAGGCAAAGCGTACAAATTGTACGAGTCAGCGTATGAGTACAAATTCTCTTGTCGGCGCTCACGATCGAATGGCGTGGCTGAGCACAAACGTCGTCACCTTCTTGAGACAGCTTTGCGATGATGATTGCCGCCTCTCTTCGCCTCATTTTACGGGTTGAGGTGTCTTCCTGCCACATATCTCATAAACATTCAACCCTCATCTGCTCTCTGAGGAGGTATTCCTCTAGGCGTCTTTACGATCATTCTCCGATTATTCTACTCTTGATTGTTTGGTTGTGTTTGTTATGTTATCCTTGCCCCCGAGCGCGCAAACTTCGATGTTGAGTGTGTTTTTGGGCTCGATGATGAACATAAGGGTTATTGGTGTTGGGATCTCATCGATTCGGAAGATCGTATTTCTAGGGATGTGACTTTTGATGAGTCTCGTCCATTCTACCCATGACCATCCTCTTGACCTTTTGATAGAGCATATCTCTTTTTCTCACGTTTCTGATACACCTCCCTCTACCTCATATTCCTACTCCTCTTTCTCGTCCCACTATTGCGAGATCCGGCACCATCTTCTCCTATCATTTCTTCTCCTTCCTTATGGCATGACACTCCACCTTCATCACCAATATCTTCTCCATCTCCATCACCTTTAGTGGTTCCTTCTCATCCGCTTTTTCTTTTCATTATACCCGTATTCGGCGTGTGTGGATGAATCTCTTGGCGTGCCATCTACTTCTATTGCCGGCTTCCTCGTCCCAACCGACTTATGGTCTTGGGCTCGACCTTGCCTCCTCGACCGCTATTCTCTAGCCGATATGGCCTTCGGTTGTGCTTGAGCCTACCTCTTATCCACGATCTTTGTTGTTCATCTGAATGGCGGTTTGCGGCGGAAGGATTGCGCGCGGCCTTAGCGGCACATGGGATCTGGTTTCTCTTCCTCCCGTGTTCGTCTCACTTGTAAGTGGGTTATAAAGGCTCTAATCTCTTGTTAGCTCCACGGCTTTCATGAGAAGCATGGTCGTGATTATGATGAGACATTTGCACTGTGGCCCATATGACCACTATCCTTTACTTCTCGTCGTGGCCTCTGTTACTGCTTGGTCCGTGTCACGACTTGATGTTAAAATGCATTTCTTAATGGTGAGTTGCATGAGGAGGTTTATATGCAGCCACCACCTAGGTTCAGTTCGATGGCATGGCTTGTAGTCTTCGTCCCTCTCTCTATGACCTTAAGCAAGCCCCGCCTTGGTTTGAGTGTTTTGCCTCTTGGCCCTTCTTCTTTGGTTTTCACCCAGTGATCACGATCCAGCGTTGTTTGTCCACCTTCGCTCATGGTCGCCTCTTCTTCTTCTATATGTTGATGACATGATCATCACGGTGGCGATCTGAGTACATTACCTTTGTCGAGGCTGTCTTAATGAGCAGTTCCTTATATCCGATCTTGGTCCTCTTCGTTACTTTCTTGGGATGAGGTTTCCTCCACCTTCACTACCTTTTTATTTCCCAAGAAAGTATTGTTGGGGGCGTTGCGAGAAAATTAAAATTTTTCTACGGTTTCACCAAGATCCATCTATGAGTTCATCTAAGCAGCGAGTAGCGGAGAGAGTTTGCATCTACATACCACTTGTAGATCGCGTGCGAAGCTTGCAAGGTGATGATGGAGTCGTTACTCGTGATTGAATCACCGATGACCAAGTGCTGAGCAGACAGCACCTCCGCGTTCAACTGCGTCGGTATGGGTGGCGTCTCCTTCGTCTTGATCCGGCAAGGAGGAAGAAGAGGTTGAGAAGACAGCTCTCACGGTAGCAGCCGGCGTGGTGATGGTGGAGAAGCGATACTCGACGAGGGCTTGCCCGAGCACACAGCGGAGGTGTTGGGGAGGAGGGCTGCTTGGCTTGTGGTGCGGCTGCCTCCTCACCCCTCTATTATAGGGAAAGGGAGAAGGGGCGGCCCTCTAGATCCATCTAGAGGCGGCGACCAAGGGAGGGACTTGCCCCCAAGCAGGGGCGCCCCTCTGGGGTTCCCCCCTCAACCCTAGGCGCAAGGGCCCAAGGGGGTCGCCCAGCCACAGGGCTGGCTTACTCACGCAGCCCAAGTGCCCCCAGGGAGGTGGCCCCTCTGGACCCTGAACCCTTGGTGGCCCATTACAATGCAGTGCGCCCCAAACTTTCGGTGTCCTTTTAACAACTTCCATATATAAATCTTTACCTCGGACCCTTCCGGAACTCCTCGTGGCGTCCAGGGATCTCATCAGGACTCGAAAACATCGATAGTCACATACTAGTTTTTCTAATAACCTAAGCGTCACGAACCTTAAGTGTGTAGACCCTCACGGGTTGGAGAACCTGTGAACATGGCCGAGGCGACTCTGGGCAATAACCAACAGCGGGTGGATACCCATGTTGGCTCCATGCTCCTCGATGATTTCATCGGTTGAACCACGATGTCGAGATTCGATCAAACCACTGTATACAATTCCCTTTGTCGATCGATGCGTTACTTGCGAGACTTCGATCGTCGGTATCCCAATACCTTGTTCGGTCTCGTTCCGGCAAGTCACTTTACCGTGCCGTAATGCATGATCCGTGGCCAACACCTTGGTCGCCAGGCTCATTGATGATGCATTACAGAGTGGGCGAGATACCTCTCCGTCATGCGGATGACAAATCGATCTCGATCGTGTCAGCCGCGGATACTTTGGAGATACCTGTAATGCACCTTTATAGTCACGATTCGTTGTGACGTTTGATACACAAAGCACTCTCTCGGTATCAGGTTACGATCTCATGGTCGAAGGAAGAATACTTGACATTGGCAAAGCTCTGCAAGCGAACTACGATCTTTTATGCTATGCTTAGGATTGGGTCTTGTCCATCACATCATTCTCTAATGATGTGATCCGTTATCAACGACATCCAATGTCCATAGTCGAGAAACCATGACTATCTGTGATCTGTGAGCTAGTCGACTAGAGGCTCACTAGGGACATATTGGTGTCTAAGTATTCACGTGTATTATGATTTCCGGATAATACGGTTATAGCATGAATAAAGACAATTATCATGAACAATGAAATATAATAATACTTTTATTATTGCCTCTAGGGCATATTTCAACAGTCTCCACTTGCACTAGAGTCACCAATCTAGTTACATTGTGATGAATCGAACACCCATAGAGTTACGGTGTTGATCATGTTTGCCGCGAGAGGTTTGAGCGGATCTGCGACATTGAATCCGTGTGCACTTTGAAATCTCTATGTCTCCATCTTGAACATTTTCACGGATGGAGTTGAAGCGGCAACTTGATGTGCTGGTCTTCTTGTGAAACACGGGCTCCTTGGCAAGCGACCAGTACCTTCATCACGATGACCACGGAGTTTTGGCGCGGGGCACGAGATCCGTCTGGGTGCTCTCACTTTTATCGCCCGGCGACTCCGCATGCTCCGAGGCCCCTCTTGGCGTCGGCGCTCCCGTCATGAGGCGGCCTTTTCAGCGCATGTGTTCGCGGCGTTTTGCTGCGGCAACCGTCGACTCCTTATCGATCGACTCCTTTTGATCGCCATGATCTCCCACCAGCGCATAAGCGCTCTGGTGATCGAGACTTCAGCGGTGGGTGAAACGCGGTAGCCGCCCGGACAGCCACCGCCAGGTCGCGACTTCTCGAGCCAGCGAATCCCTCTGGCTGTTCGACTGTCGGTGGCTCCGTAAAGAAGCGACATCCAGTGTGATAGCGGTGATCCAGCGGTGGCGGAAATTCTCATGGTCGGCGGCCCTCGCAGTCCTCGGTTTACGCCCGCGGTGGAAGCCGCCCGGAGGAAGTGACCTGTGCATGAACGCAGTACCAGCCCGAGACACTCGACTCTCTGAGAGAGATCTTCGTCGCGGGAACATGGATCGCTATACTCCCATCGTCGGAGAAACCCACGAGGCTCGTGCCTTGGAGGAAGCACGTTTGTAGCGTGGCTGAAACGCTTTCGCTGGAGAATCTTGACGAGCACTTTCGGCCAGCGGCAGCGGCGGCTCGAATCCGGTCGGCGTCGGCTCTTCCGCCCGACTTCGGGTATACCTACGCCTATTCAAAATTTAGCAGTACAACTCGCGCCAGCGAGTCCATCCAGCCGTCGGTCAGTAGCTGGAAGGGCTTACGCGGCCGAATCGAAGATTTACTCCGGCGGCGGTGACGAGAACTCAAGCGATGTCGCGATCGGCGCAGCAGGATTCACGGTCGATCCGTCGGCTGCGAACAACATCGGTCGGCTCCACAGTCGAGATCGCCTCCACGGCGGGAAAGCGCGACCCAGCGAGAAGCAGCCGGAGCCGAGTCGACCCCGAGATGATAGGCGTCGAGTGCCCTCTCCCCTCGAGGAAGGGTCATACGCTCCTCGGCGACAAGATGACGAAGACAATTGATGCAGGCGAAGGGTTCGGTCGACCCGGGGAACCGAGCTTTGATGCACGGTCCATTATTGTGCAAGGCCTGGTCGGCCGAACGAGCCCATCGAGGAGGACCGAGAGGATGCACCCACCAGCGATCAGTGCATGTCTACGGCCGAGTGTTTTAGCGAGGCTGCTCGAGGGCATGATGATTCCCCAATTTGATTGGCGTGAGTCTGCAAGTTCCTTGGAGAATCTAAGCACGAAACTTGGCTCGAAGATTACAGTGGCTGTTCAAATTGGTGGTGGAAATGGCGAGGTGGCCATGAAACATTTGCCCTCATGTTGGAAGGTTCGGCGAGCATGGTTGAGTCAATTACCTCACGGCAGCATATATACTTGGGAGATTTGTCCCGAGTATTCGTCGGGGACTTTGAAGGAACTTGCAAGCGACCAGCTGGTTTGTGAGCTGCAAGTTTGTGTGCGTAAGACCAATGAAACTCTCCGGAGAGTACATTCAGAGGTGGATTACCCCGCACAATACCGTGGAAAATGTGTCGAGACCATCGGGCAGTTTATGCCTTCAGGGCCGGGGTCAAAAGCAGAGAATTGAGTCTGAAGTTGGTCGAACGGGGACATGACCTTGAGTCGAATGATGGAGATTGCTAGCAACATGCCCAACGGCGAGGAAGAAGACCGACTCGGCGGCAAGTACAAGCCGAGTCGATCGGAGAAGGGTAATTCGATCGGAAGCAAAAGCGCCAAGTCGAGCCGGCGGCTCTGGAGAGGCCACGGCCGTCACTCAAGGGAAGTTCAAGGGGAAACCCAAAGGATCACGGAATCGAAGAAAGTGAAAGATAAAGAAGGAAATGGCGTGTTGGATATGCCATGCCATATTCACACGAAGAAAGATGAAGAGGCAACATTATTTACCCAAAGCACACCACCGCCCGTTGTCGACTCTGATCCAGCGGTTTCAGGCAAGCAGTCTAAGGACAAGGAGAAGGAGCGACAAGGCGGAGATAAAGAGGGCGGTGAGGAGGAATACCGCATGTCAACTCCACTCGATGATCTTCGCGGATGTGGAAAGCAAAAAATCGTGAAAGTCATCAATCGAGAGGTGAATATGGTTGCCCAGTTAAGCCAAGTTATGTGAAATGGTCCCAGACACCCATCACATTCGACGATCCTGATCACCCGACTCACATTGCCACCTGGCGGCAAGCCAGCTGGTGGTCGATCCGGTTGTCGAAGGCACTTTCGGCGACAAAAGTGTTGATGGATGGCGGTAGTGGGCTGAATTTGTCAGTATGCGGATACATTGAAAGGATGGGCATTCCGATGTCGATTGAGCGCCAACAATATGAGTTTCCGCGGAGTCATACCGGGGAAGAAGGCCAACTCACTCGGCAAATAGCCCTTGGCGTGGTTTTGGTGATTCCAAGCACTTCCGCAAAGAAAAGTTGACCTTTGAGGTTGTAGATTTTGAGTGCATATCATGCCATTTTGGGAGGCCGCCTATGCACGCATTCATGGCTCGACCATGCTCGTGTACCTCAAACTGAAAATGCGGGACCCAAAGGAGTGATCATTTGTCACGGCGATAGGAAGAAGGCGGAAGAGTGCTTCGGAAGGGCTCAAAGATTGCCGACTCCCAAGTGTCGCGATCGAATTCAAGAGTATATGCAAAAGCAGATCCGAGTGACTTGCTAAAGTCTAAGAGGCCAGCCACGGAATCTGCATTCAAGTCGTTCGGTGAGACAAAGCCCGTCCATATTCACGGTGATCCGCGATGCAGCTCATGACTCACATATCGGACACTCGACTCGAAATAGGAAAAGCTCATCCGGTTCCTCGTGAGAATCGGGACATTTTTACATGGAAGCGGTGACATGCGGTGTTCCAGAGGCTCGGGCCGAGCATCGCCTTCGAGTCGACAAATCAGCGAAACCAGTGAAAGAGCATCTTGGCGGTCCGCCGTCCGGAAGAGAAAGGCTATTGGAGAAGAAGTGGCTCATTGTTGGATGAGCAGGATTTATCCGAGAGATTTACCACTCGAGTGGCTCGCCAATGTTGTCATGGTCCCCAAGAAGGATAACTCCCTCCGCATGTGCATTGATTTTAAGCACATTAATCGGGCCTGCCGAAGGATCATTTCTCTCCCGCATCGACCAAATTGTCGACTCGACGCGGGGTGTGAGATTGTCTTTTGGATGCATATTCGGGTATCATCGATCCGCTCAGTATGGACCAGACGAAATAAAACAGCTTTCATCACTCCATTAAGTTGCTTACGCTATATCACCATGCCATTCGGCCTCAAGAATGCGGAGCCACATTTATCACGAATGATTGAAGTCTTCTCCTCAGATCGGTCGGAATGTGGAAGCGTATATGGATGATATAAATGCGTTAAGTCGCGAAAGGTTCCGACCTGCTTTCGACCTCGCGAAACATTTGCCAACCTCCGTGATGCGATATCAAGCTCAATCCGTCAAAGTGCACATTCGGGGTTCTGGTGGAAAACTACTCGGTTTTCGTTTCTCGAGCGAGGAATCGGCGCTAACCGAGAAGATCGGCACTATTCTCCTAATGAAGCATACTGAAAGAGTGCGATGTCGAGCTTCTTGGATGCTTGGCGCTTTAAGTCGATTCATCTCACGACTCGGTGAAAAGGCATTGCCTCTTTACCGGTCGATGAAGAAAGTGACAAGTTCGAGTGGACTCCGAAGCCGACAGCGCTTGCGAGCTAAAAGCTCGCTCTCCACCCAGCCGGTGCTTGCTGCTCCGATCGACAAAGAGCCTCTGTTGCTTTACATTGCAGCCTTTGGACAAGTTGTCGACTCAGGCTTACGGTCGGCGGGAAGAGGAAGGAAAGGCCTTCAAAGTTCAACGCCGGTGTATTATTTATCCGAAGTTTGACTCCATCCAGCGGAGATACCCTCATTATCGGAAGCTTGTGTATGGCATATACATGACCACGAAGAAGGTTGCTCACTATTTCTCGATCACTCTGTCACGATCGTCGGCGACGCTCCTTTATCGAGATCTTACATATGACAGGCATAACCCGGTCGAGTGGCAAAGTAGACGATTGAACTTCTTCCTTGATATCAAATTCGAGGCAAAAGCCATTAAGTCCCAGGTTATAGCAGATTTCCTTGCCGAGTGGATCGAACAACGACAACCGATGAAGTTCACTCGGAGCATTGGACCATGTTCTTTAGCGGCTCCAAGATCTTTGAATGGTTACAGTCTTTGGGTTGTTACGTTTCCCCGGAGGAGATAAGCTTAAGTATGTGCTCGATTCACTTTGATTCCTCCAACAATGAAGCGATCTGAGGCCCTCTTATATGGATTAGCATGGCCATCTCACTCGGCGTCCGTCGCTTGATGGTTTATGGCGACTCAGATTTAGTAGTCAATCAAGTGATGAAGAGTGGGGCGTGAAAGCCGGCTATGACGGATATTGCAATCTTGATGAGAAATTTGGAAAAAAAGTTTGAGGGTTGGAACTCCATCACATCCCCCGATGAAAAATCGGTGCAGATGACTGGCGAAGATAGGGTCAAGAGGAAGCCATTCAGTGGGCGTGTTTTTGGAACATATACACATTCCGTCGATCAAGGAAGATCTTTACGGAGGAAGCCCCACAACCCAAAGTGCCACAGACTCGGTGAAGTTGAGGTCCCTGCGTGGTCGACTTGGTCATGGAGGTTTTGGTAGTCACTCGATTGGACAATTCCATACATTGCGTACATTACGAGAAAAGAGCTCCCGGAGGATGAGGAAGAGGCTCGACGGATCGTCCGTCGATCCAAAGCCTTCTTGTTATCAATGGACAGTTATATAGGGAAAGCCCAGCGGAGTCGGACAAAATGCATAACGCCCGGAAGAAGGTCGAGTCATTCTCAATGATATCCACTCGGGGACTGTGGTCACCATCGTCCTCTCGGACCATTGTGGCCAAAGCATACCGAGCAGGATTTTCTTGGCCAAGCAAATGAGATGGCGAAAGAAATAGTGGATAAGTCACGAAGGATGTCGGTTCTACTCTAATATGTCACACAAGCCAGCGTCAGCCTTGAAGACCATTCCGCTCGTCGGCCTTTTTGCGGTCGGGGTTGGACATGATCGGTCCCTTGCGGACGGGTCGGAGTGGCTTCACGCATGTATGCTTGGTAGCGATCGACAAGTTCACCAAGTGGATTGAGGCTAAGCCAATCAAAAAACTTAGCCTGATGTACTGCCGTTTCCTTCATCGAGAAAGTTGGCGTTCGGATATGGAGTCCCGCATGAGTATTATCACGGACAATGGGTCAAATTTTGACTCGGAAGAATTCAAGGATTTCTGCAACTCCCAAGGCATCACGTCGACTACGCTGATCGCTCATCCACGATCGAATGGGCCAGCGCGAGCGAGCCAATGGATTGATCCTCAAAGTGCGAAGCCCGTTTGATCACGAGATCTTAAGCATGCGGCTGGTGCTTGGGTCGACGAACTGCCTTGATGCTTTGGGGTCTGCGGACCACGCCAAATCGATCGTGGGAGAACTCCTTTTTCCTGGTCTATGGGCGAAGCAGTTTTACCGAGTGATCTCCTTCACAATGCTCCACGAATTGAACTCTATAATGAAGCGAAGCTGAGCAAGCGTCGTCGGGATGCGGTCGACCTCTGGAAGAGGAAAGGAAATGGCTCGATCCGCTCGACCATTTACCGACAAGACTTGCGCCGCTGTCGCCCGAAATGTGAGAGGTCGAGCCTTCGGGAAGGGATCTGGTCCTTGGTAGATCAGCGAAGCAACATAAGCTTGCTCCCTCTGGGAAGGTCCTTTCATCGTCACAAAGGTTCTCCACAATGGGGCATATCGTCTCTACAATGTCGAACCACGATATCGATGAGCCCCGAGCTTGGAATCTGGATCTGCTCCGCCCGTTTACTTAAAGTTTTTCGCTCGGAAGAATTGTAATAAAGTACTCTTGTAGCTCACGAGCTTTGAAGTAATAGTGTCATAATTCGCCGTAATTTTTGTCACTTTTTATTTTTGCGTCGAGTCCCCAGTGGGTGGCTTAAGCGCGAATCCGTTCGCCTAAGTTTACAAATCCTACGGTGGTAAGCGGACTTCCACTCGGGGCTTAAGCTATGACCCGTGCTCGCCTAAGTTATTGAAAATCCTACCAGTGGTAAGCGGACTTCCACTCGGGGCTTAACCGCAGCCAGTGCTTGCCTAAGTTGTTAAAAATCCTACAGTGATAAGCGGACTTTCACTCGGAGGCTTAACTGCAGCCAGTGCTTGCCTAAGTTGTTACAAATCCTACAGAGTGGTAAGCGGACTTCCACTCGGGGCTTAACTGCAGCCAGTGCTGCGCCTAAGTTATTGAAAATCCTACCAAGTGGTAAGCAGGACTTCCACTCGGGGCTTAGCCGCAGCCAGTGCTTGCCTAAGTTGTTAAAAATCCTACCGAGTGATAAGCGAGACTTTCACTCGGAGGCTTAGCTGCAGCCCAGTGCTTGCCTAAGTTGTTAAAAATCCTACCGAGTGGTAAGCGGACTTCCACTCGGGGCTTAGCTGCAGCCCGATGCTCGCCTAAGTTATTAAAAATCCTACCGAGTGATAAGCCAGACTTTCACTCGAAAGCTTAGCTGCAGTCCAGGACTCGCCTAAGTATAAAGTATATTGGCAAGGAAAACAAAGGCGGGGTCATTGCGACTTTCTTCTCGACTTGACACAAATATAAAAGAAATCCTCAAGTGGAGCAAACCTCCCACTCGGGGCTTAACTGCAGCCAGTGCTGCGCCTAAGATAAAAAAATCCTACAGTGGAAGCAAACCTCCCACTCGGGGCTTACTGCAGCCAGTGCTCGCCTAAGATAAAAGAAATCCTACAGTGGAGAGCAAACCTCCCACTCGGGGCTTAGCTGCAACCAGGTGCTGCGCCTAAGATAAAAAGAAATCCTACAGTGGAGAGCAAACCTCCCACTCGGGGGCTTAACTGCAACCAGTGCTGCGCCTAAGATAAAAGAAATCCTACAGTGGAGCAAACCTCCCACTCGGGGCTTAAGCTGCAGCCAGTGCTGCGCCTAAGATAAAAGAAATCCTACAGTGGAGAGCAAACCTCCCACTCGGAGGCTTAACTGCAGCCAGTGCTGCGCCTAAGATAAAAGAAATCCTACAGTGGAGAGCAAACCTCCCACTCGGGGCTTAAGCTGCAGCCAGTGCTCGCCTAAGATAAAAAAATCCTACAGTGGAGAGCAAACCTCCCACTCGGGGCTTAAGCGCAGCCAGTGCTGCGCCTAAGATAAAAAATCCTACAGTGGAGAGCAAACCTCCCACTCGGAGGCTTAACTGCAGCCAGTAGCTCGCCTAAGGAATAAGTCAAGCTGCGATCGGCATCTTGCTTTTAACACGCAAAAGAGCAATTCAAGCCAAGAGCAATCATATTCAAACATTCAATCCAAATTTAGGTCGATACCTAAAAAGAACCGAGAGTGCTCGGGCACTAAGCCCGTTAAGGTTTTATCGGTTACAACTCCACTCGGCATACCGAGGCAAATTTAAGGTCAAATGAAGTTTTTACCCCTCTGCGGAGGCTGGATGGAACAACGAACTTCGTCAAGATCGATCCGTCGGCAATTCTCGTGGCAGCAGCGATGAAAGTCTCCATGAAAGTCCACGAAGTCATGCTTTTTGTGTTGGCCACTCGGAGATCGTAACTTATCTTCTCGAGCTTCCTTGCAATGGACTCGCGCCCGGACACAAAGCGCGTCCGCACCACACCGAGCGAAGATTTCTTCCATTCTTGCACTTTCGGTCGGGGCGGCGTTGATCGAACCATCAATGACTCAAGGTCATTTTGGAATGTCTCTTGGGCGAGTGTCGGTCGATCGGGATGTAGCCACCTTGATCTTGCGAGATAATCCTGGCAACAGCAACGGGACTCGATCGGAAGACACTCATGGCGATTTCGCCGTTCACGGGGAATTGGCCCGGATCAAGGATTAAATCTCCGGTGGCTGGTCTCTTCCTCAAAGTTGCGGCGAAACTCTGCAAAAACAAAACTACGAGTCGGAAAAGCGGTCAAATGAAAACATAACAGTTGAGGAGATTGGTGAGTGGAAAAGGTTACCTTGAGCTGGAGAAAGCAGTTTCTTAGCAAGGCCGCCCAAGAAGCTTTCCATCTCGTTCTTCTTCCCAGCCGGTTGGAGGATCTTCTCGGTCGATTTTTCTTGTCGGCTTTCATCCGTTCAGCATCCTTGCGGCGCGGCGGAGCAACCTTCGGATCGGCGTTCTCTTGTTCAAGCTTGCAGCGGAGGCCAGTTTTCATCGGCAAGTTTGATCTTCTCGGACAACTCGAGCTCCTTCTTCCTTTGAGCCTCCTTCACCTTGCACCTAAATCACAGCAAAGTCAAGCTTGAAACAAGTGGGAGGAAGGCGAGTCGTCGAAATCTCACCAAACATACCTTTGGTCTCCTCCTTCGCCTTCATCGGGTTCTCTTGCACCAACTTCAAGTCCAACTCCGGTGAATGTGTTTACTGCTCCAATTCGATGTAGCGTGCCGCAAGATCACAAGATTTCTGCGAAGAGTCGATTCGAAAATATCGAGAGATAATCCACTTCCGAGTGAATCAAAAGAAAAATGATGCGTTTCTAAGACTACGATCGAATGCAAGCATTCAACCGTAGTCTCGGGGACTACACCGGTGGGTGCACTCAGCGTGCCCCCTGGTCTTATTCAAGACATAGTCGACCCGATCGACCCGATAAAAAAGCGAGTCGACCGTCGACCGGTTCCATTCTTAGTAAGCCTAAAGGCGAGTCGACGATCGACCAACAAAAAAAAAATGTGTCGATCGATGCGACCGAAATCCTTGATGTAATCAGCGCGGCGATCGATCCGACCTCGGGGACTACACCCGATGGGTGCACTCAGCGTGCCCCCTGGTCTCGGCTACATTCGTTTCATTCGGTAATGATCAAAATTTACTTATGAAGCCTAAACCCGGCGCGGTGATCGACCTTATATGGGGACTACACCCGGTAGGTGCACTCGGCGATGCCCCGCCAACGGAGTTATTATCGACACACCTTTGGGTGATTGCTATTGCTATAAATTTCAGAAAGAAAAGTTTGATAGCATATCCCTATGAGCAGGTGGTGGTCGGTGACTGAACATTGCTCACGAAGGCGGTGGCATCGTAAGCTGCTTGGCTCGCATCGGCGATCTTCACTGCTCCATCATGATCCCTGCTTGACGGATCGCCTCCTTAGCGGCATCGCCTTGGTCCTCCGGGGCGTGGTGCGTGGTGAAGATCGAAGGTTGTCCAGCACTTTCGGCGAAGTGGGTCGAGCAGTCTGGTCGGCCCCACACGAAAGGTCACGGTATGTCGAGTGCCGCCCTCCTTCCGTCATGATGGTCTCGGGTGCCGTTGCTCCTTGGGTTTCTCTGCCCGGTGGTTGCCTTCTGCTCCTCCTAGCCTTCGGTGGCTCCTCATCCTCATCATCGTCATCGGGGAGAGTGATGATGTTATCATTGGAGCTTCAAGAAAAAGTTGAGATTAGGAATCTTGAGTCGGTCGTGAGAACAGGAATTAAGGATATAATACCAAAATTTGAAGTGGCGTCTTCCATCTCATAGTCGTCGGCCTTAGCTGAGGTTTGAAATCGCAACTGAAAGTCAAAGAATCGGTCGACGATTCAAGTATCAATCGGAGACCAAATTTGTATAGAAACATGAAGATTTAAGCAAAGCGCTTACCACGAGATGGTGGGGATGGACACCTTCATTTTCGGCGAGAGCTTGGTTGTCCTTGGTGGAACTACCTTGGTTGCTTGGTTGCTTTCTCGATCGGCACGGGAAGCGGTCGAGGCGTTTGGTCGGCTGCGAGGCGATCGCTATTCCTACGCGTTCGGGCGAAGGTCGTGCACAAGTTTTGACCGCCTTTCAAAGCAGCGGTGGTGCGACTTCCTCCTCTTCGTCCTCGTCGCCGTCGTCCTCGTCATCATCACCGTCGTCGTCGTCGTCTCCTGCAGCATCTGAATCCCACTCCTCCTGGCTCTCACCTCCACTGGCTTCTCCCTCCTCAGTCGGAATCTGGGCACCGTTGGGCATCAGTATAGCTCGGTGAGGGCACAGGAAGTATCAAGCGAGTTGATCGACCAAATTCTGAAGCACACTCGGCGGACATACTGCGAAAAGCAGAACAAGTGTACCTTATCGGAGCGCTGTCACGATCAAGCGGAGAAATCCTCCGGGATCGCGAGATTGTCCTTGTTTCCAGTGATTGAAGCCATCCATCTTTCCCTCTACGGCATCGTCGGCGCCTCCGGGTGGGCCAGCGAGTCTCGTCTTGATGCCGCAATACAACCACATCTGTGGCTCCGGGCTGAAGGGGCTGGATTCGCCTCCGAAGAAAAACCTCGAGAAGGTCCATGCCAGTCACACCGTCCCTAACCAGCTGCACCACTCGGTCCATCAGCATCTTCACTTCAGCTCTTTCTTCAGGAACAACCTTCAGGGAGGAAGGCTTGTTCACTCGACTCATGGAGAATGCAGGGAGACGGTCATTGCCCGGCGTCGCCTCGTTCGACAATAAAACCAGGTCATTGCCAACCCCTAACCGACTCGGGAAAATGCATAGCTGGGAAAGTGCTTTTGTTCCTCAATTGGACTCCTAAACCACCACACATCTGGACTACAGGTCTTCTCGTCACGGGACTTGCTTTCTTCACGATCTGAGGCGACATGTGAAGATGTACTTGAACAAGCCCAGTCTGGTCGACATCCCGAAGTTTTCACACATAGATACAAAGCGCAGCAAGGTATGCAATGGAGTTTGGTGTGAAATGGTGGTGAGCTCCAAAGAAATTGAGAAAACCTCGGAAGAATACACTCGGTGTAGCGAGAAACCTCGGTCGACATGGGTAGCCAAAGCACACACTCACCCTCTTACGGTTGAGGCTGCCACTCTCGGCCGGGAAGTCTTGCGGCGTTGTGAGAATCAAACCATCGTTGGCCATATCAAGGAGATCCTTCTCCTGATCGTCGTGGATCGATCCCCTGGACCCGACCTTTGGCGGCTTGGATCTCGGCGAGGAACCGCCGCGACGGTGGATCTTCCCTTCGCCTTCTCGGCCGCGGCGCTCTTCTCCGCCGCCCGGCGCCTTCTTCGCGCGCTCCAGCATCGTCGTCTTCTCTTTGCCCATGGCACGCCCGTGAGAATGCGCAAGGAGATATGGCAAAAAAAGCGGCGGAGGTGGAGAGCGAGCGGAGAGAATGGGGAGAAAGAACGAGGATCTTGTGCGAGCCTCCGGGAGTTACATTTATAGCATCTCTTCAGTGGATGACATGTGGACCAGCGATCTAATCATATCGGCGGCCGCCGGTACGATCGTGCGGAAAGCGGCGAAATCGGCGCCCTATTCGTCCCATCAAGCGCCGATCTGTTCCGTTTCGTAGCGTCCCCAAATTCGTACCCGCGAGATCCATGATGACGGATCGATCATCAGCGAGATTCTCTGCGTTGTTACTCGGTATAGCGAAATAGTCACTCGACTAAAGAACAAGAATGGATCAAGTCGGTGAAGGAAGGTTTCTTGTTATCAACAAAGAAGATCTTGATCCAAGGCGACCGTAGCGAGAATGCAAAGGCGATCGGCAACAACGTCAACTCCTCCTTCACTCAAGCCTCAATCCATTCGGGGCTAATGATGGATTCATATACCTAGGGTAGGGTCATAGGCGACCTAAGCGTCCTACCAAGGGTACTCACGAAGAGATCATCCTCGATCGACGAGAGAGAATCCACTCGACCCGGTGGAAGGACTCGACCATGGAAGACTCACTCGACCATGAAGACTCACTCGACCACCAGAAGGTCAGAAGACACTCCACAGCACAACGGTGTGTTATTGAATAGACTTAATGATAGTTAAGGCACCTTATGAGGGGCGTTACCAGTAACCCCCCTAGCTTAATGTACTTTAAATCCCTCCTTTATGTGAGCTGGCTGGGGTCCTGGCGCACTCTATATAAGCCACCCCCCTCCACAGGTAAAAGGGTTCAGACTCTTGTAATACTCATACTCATAATCCACTCGACCGCCTCGGGGCTCAGGGGCGTGGGGCTGTTACTTCTTAGGGAAGGGCTGAACTTCGTACATCCTTTGTCTCCTAAGCTGCTCCATAGCTAGGACATCGCCTCTCCTTAACCTACCCCTACTTCTCTTTGTCGGACTTAGAACCACGGCGGTGTATTTTAAGGTTCATTTTAGCTGCGGGCGAGCAGATCTGATAAAACAAAGCGTAAAGCTGGAATAAAGCTCCTTCCTCCAGTCCGGCCGCTGTCGCCCCTTCCCAGGCGATCGCGCCCGCCCGCGCCCGATCGCGTCCAACCCGTCGGCCGCGCCGCATCGCCCATGAGCCATGCCGCGTCGCCCGTCGCCCGTCGGCGCGCCCCATCACGCGCCGGGCACACCCCGTCGCCTCCGTCTTCCGCGCCCAGCCTTGCCGGCCACGCCCCATCGCCTCGGTCGTCCGCGCCTTGCTCTATTGTCAGCCGAGTCATGCCCCTTTGCCTGCCGCGCCGGTAGGATTCCGGCGGCCAGGCTGAGGTCATGGGAGGCCACGAATATGTCGAGCTCGTCCAATTCGAACCGGCGGCGATCGATTGCGGTGCCTAGCGGCCTTTTACGGTTAGCGGTGATGAATTCCGGCGAGTTTAGGGCGGATTCCGGCAAACTCCGCGGCGGCGTGTTTGCTCCAACGAGGTTTGACCGGTATACGGGGCCCTCTAGATTCGGCCTTCCAACCTCCAAAGATAAGGGTTTCAGGTGTGCATTTGTGGTGGCCCTTAAAAATTTTATGAGTTGGACCACTTTTATGGTTTCTGTTCTGGACATTTTTTTCGCCCAAAACTGTAAAACGCAAAAAGTTTATAGGTTTGACCACTTATGCGGTGTCTGCTAGAGATGCTCTTAGTACCTTTAATTTTCATCTTACTAGAAGCAAATTGTTGCGCCGTCTAGTAATACTCAAATTCACTCAAAATGAGCTTTTATTTGGTAATAACGATATTCTAGCACACATACTGTATAGATTGGCTTTTACTTCATGGAAAATTGTAAGGATGGAAAGCATAACCCACACATTTGCCTACTCAATTCTTAAAGTGACGCTACAACACGCTCCAAACTCATATGCCTATTTCCTCTTGATCAATGCCAGCCACTGGTACAAACTCTTCGATCATTCATCCACAGACAGCAGGTATCTGCAGAGATGCATGTTGACATCCTAACATCAGAGTGCACATTCTCTTCTCAGGCAAATAGGCAAAACGTACAAATTGTACCAGAGTCACGCGTATGAGTACAAATTCTCTTGTCCCGGCGCTCACGATCAGAATGACGTGGCTGAGCACAAGCATCGTCACCTTCTTGAGACAGCTCGTGCGATGATGATTGCCGCCTCTCTTCCGCCTCATTTCTGGGTTGAGGCTGTCTTCACTGCCACATATCTCATAAACATTCAACCCTCATCTGCTCTACAGGGAGGTATTCCTCTAGAGCGTCTTTCTGATCATTCTCCTGATTATTCTACTCTTCGGTTGTTTGGTTGTGTTTGTTATGTTATCCTTGCCCCGAGCGCGCAAACTAAGCTGCTTTCGATCTGTTGAGTGTGTTTTTGGGCTCTGATGATGAACATAAGGGTTATTGGTGTTGGGATCCTGTCAGTCGACGAATGCGTATTTCTAGGGATGTGACTTTTGATGAGTCTCGTCCATTCTACCCATGACCATCCTCTTCGACCTTTTCAGTAGAGCATATCTCTTTTTCTCACGTTTCCTGATACACCTCCCTCTATGCCTCATATTCCTACTCCTCTTTCTCGTCCCACTATTGCAGATCCGGCACCATCTTCTCCTATCATTTCTTCTCCTTCCTTATGGCATGACACTCCACCTTCATCACCAATATCTTCTCCATCTCCATCACCTTTAGTGGTTCCTTCTCATCCCGCTTTTTCTTTTCATTATACCAGTCGTCGACGTGTTATGGATGAATCTACTGACGTGCCATCTACTTCTATTGCACCGGCTTCCTCGTCCCAACCGACTTATGGTCTTCGGGCTCGACCTTGCCCTCCTCCTGACCGCTATTCTCCTAGCCGATATGGCCTTCCGGTTGTACTTGAGCCTACCTCTTATCCTGATGCTGTTGTTCATCCTGAATGGCAGTTTGCGACGGCAGAGGAGATTGCCGCACTTGAGCGCAACGGCACATGGGATCTGGTTTCTCTTCCTCCCCGTGTTCGTCCCATCACTTGTAAGTGGGTCTATAAGATTAAGACTCGCTCTAATGGTTCTCTTGAGCGTTATAAAGCTCGTCTTGTGGCTCACGGCTTTCAGCAGGAGCATGGTCGTGATTATGATGAGACATTTGCACCTGTGGCCCATATGACCACTATCCGCACACTTCTCGTCGTGGCCTCTGTTCGCCACTGGTCCGTGTCACAGCTTGATGTTAAAAATGCATTTCTTAATGGTGAGTTGCATGAGGAGGTTTATATGCAGCCACCACCTAGGTATTCAGTTCCCGATGGCATGGCTTGTCGTCTTCGTCCCTCTCTCTATGACCTTAAGCAAGCCCCCGCGCTTGGTTTGAGTGTTTTGCCTCTGTGGCCACTGCTGCTGGTTTTTCACCCAGTGATCACGATCCAGCGTTGTTTGTCCACCTTTCTGCTCATGGTCGCACTCTTCTTCTTCTATATGTTGATGACATGATCATCACCGGTGACGATTCTGAGTACATTACCTTTGTCAAGGCCTGTCTTAATGAGCAGTTCCTTATGTCTGATCTTGGTCCTCTTCGTTACTTTCTTGGGACTGAGGTTTCCTCCACCTTCACTACCTTTTTTATTTCCCAAGAAAAGTATTGTTGGGGAACGTTGCAGAAAATTAAAATTTTTCCTACGGTTTCACCAAGATCCATCTATGAGTTCATCTAAGCAACGAGTAACGGGAGAGAGTTTGCATCTACATACCACTTGTAGATCGCGTGCGGAAGCTTGCAAGGTGATGATGGAGTCGTACTCGACGTGATTCGAATCACCGATGACCAAGTCTGAGCAGACAGCACCTCCGCGTTCAACACACGTCGGTATGGGTGGCGTCTCCTTCGTCTTGATCCAGCAAGGAGGAAGAAGAGGTTGAGAAGACAGCTCCACGGTGCCTGCAGCAGGCGTGGTGATGGTGGAGAAGCGATACTCGACGAGGGCCGCCCGAGCACACAGCGGAGGAGGAGGTGTTGGGGAGGGAGGGCTGCGCCTTGGCTTGTGGTGCGGCTGCCTCCCTCACCCCTCTATTTATAGGGAAAGGGAGAAGGGGCGGCCTCTAGATCCATCTAGAGGCGTGACCAAGGGAGGGACTTGCCCCCAAGCAGGCGCCCCCTCTGGGGTTCCCCCCTCAACCCTAGGCGCAAGGGCCCAAGGGAGGGTGCGCCCAGCCACAGGGGCTGGCTTACTCCCCACGCAGCCCAAGTGCCCCCGGGAGGTGGCCCCTCCGGTGGACCCTCGGAACCCTTCCGGTGGCCCGGTACAATGCAGTGCGCCCGAAACTTTCGGTGTCCTTTTAACAACTTCCCATATATAAATCTTTACCTCCGGACCCTTAGGAACTCCTCGTGGCGTCAGGGATCTCATCAGGGACTCGAAAAACATTCGATAGTCACATACTAGTTTTCTAATAACCCTAAGCGTCACGAACCTTAAGTGTGTAGACCCTACGGGTTAGGAGAACCTTGAACATGACCGAGGCGACTCTCGGGCAATAACCAACAGCGAAGTGCAGATACCCATGTTGGCTCCCACATGCTCCTCGATGATTTCATCGGTTGAACCACGATGTCGAGATTGATCAAACCACATATACAATTCCCTTTGTCGATCGATGCGTTACTTGCGAGACTTCGATCGTCGGTATCCCAATACCTTGTTCGGTCTCGTTACGGCAAGTCACTTTACTCGTGCCGTAATGCATGATCCGTGGCCAACACCTTGGTCACCTTGAGCTCATTATGATGATGCATTACCGAGTGGGCGAGAGATACCTCTCCGTCATGCGGAGTGACAAATCGATCTCGATCCGTGTCAACCCAGAGATACTTTCGGAGATACCTTAATGCACCTTTATAGTCACCCGATTCGTTGTGACGTTTGATACACCAAAGGCACTCCTACGGTATCCGGGAGTTACGATCTCATGGTCGAAGGAAGAGATACTTGACATTGGCAAAGCTCTAGCAAGCGAACTACGATCTTTTATGCTATGCTTAGGATTGGGTCTTGTCCATCACATCATTCTCTAATGATGTGATCCGTTATCAACGACATCCAATGTCCATAGTCGAAAACCATGACTATCTGTTGATCTGTGAGCTAGTCGACTAGAGGCTCACTAGGGACATATTGGTGTCTAAGTATTCACACGTGTATTATGATTTCCGGATAATACTGATTATAGCATGAATAAAGACAATTATCATGAACAATGAAATATAATAATACTTTTATTATTGCCTCTAGGGCATATTTCCAACAGTCTCCCACTTGCACTAGAGTCACCAATCTAGTTACATTGTGATGAATCGAACACCCATAGAGTTACGGTGTTGATCATGTTTTGCCTTGAGAGAGGTTTAGTCAGCGGATCTGCGACATTCGGATCCGTGTGCACTTTGAAATCTCTATGTCTCCATCTTGAACATTTTCACGGATGGAGTTGAAGCGGCAACTTGATGTGCTGGTCTTCTTGTGAAACACAGGCTCCTTGGCAAGGCAATAGCTCCAGTGTTATCCTGAGAAGAGTTTGATCGGCCCGACGCATTGGGTATGACTCCTAGGTCGGTGATGAACTCCTTCACCCAAATCGCTTCATCGCTACCTCCGAGGCTGCCATGTACTCCGCTTCACCGTAGATTCCGCCACGGCCTTTCTGCTTGCGGCTGCACCAGCTTCTTGCTCCACCATTCAACATATACGTATCCGGTTTGTGACTTAGAGTCATCGGATCTGAGTCGAAGCTAGCATCGGCGTAACCCTTCTGACGAGCTCTTCGTCTCCTCCATAAGCGAAACATGTCCTTTGTCCTTTTCGGTACTTCAAGATATTCTTGACCGCTGTCCGGTGTTCCTTGCGGGATTACTTTGGTATCTTGCTACCAAACTTACGGCAAGGTTTACATCAGTGCAGTACACAGCATGGCATACATAATAGATCCTATGGCTGAAGCATAGGGGATGACACTCATCTCTTCTTTATCTTTTGCCGTGGTAGGTGACTGAGCTGAGCTCAATCTCACACCTTGTAACATAGGCAAGAACCCTTCTTGGACTGATCCATTTGAACCTCTTCAAAATCTTATCAAGGTATGTGCTTTGTGAAAGACCTATGAGGCGTCTCGATCTATCTCTATAGATCTTGATGCCTAATATATAAGCAACTTCTCCAAGGTCCTTCATTGAAAACACTTATTCAAGTAGGCCTTAATGCTGTCCATAAGTTTTGTATCATTTCCCATCAAGGTATGTCATCTACATATAATAGGAGAAATGCTATAGAGCTCCCACTCACTTTCTTGTAGCGCGAGCTTCTCCATAAGTGCGCATAAACTAAGCCTTTGATCATTTCATCAGCGAATGTTCTAACTCGAGATGATTGCACCAGTCCATAAATGGATCATTGGAGCTTGCATACTTTGTTAGCGTTCTTAGGATCGACAAAACCTTCCGGCTGCATCATATCAGCTCTTCCTTAAGATGTCCGTTAAGGAATGCCGTTTTGGCGTCCATCGCCATATCTCATACTCATAGTATCGGCAATTGCTAACATGATTGGACGGACTTCACTTCGCTACGGGAGAGAATGTCTCGTCGTAGTCAATCCCTTGAACTTGTCGATAACCCTTAGCGACAAGTCGAGCTTTATAGATGGTAACATTACCATCGCATCCGTCTTCTTCTTAAAATCCATTTGTTTTCTATCGCTTCGCCGATCATCGAACAAGTCTGTCAGCGTCCATACTTTGTTTTCATACATGGATTCTATCTCGGTTCATGGCTTCAAGCCATTTGTTGGAATCCGGCCCGCCATCGCTTCTTCATAGTTGAAGGTTCACCATTGTCTAACAACATGATTTCCGGGGCGGGGTTGCCGTACCACTCTGGTGCGGAGCGTGTCCTTGTGGACCTCCGAGTTCATTAGCAACTTGATCCGAAGTACCTTGATCATCATCATTGATTTCCTCTTGGTTGGTGTGGGCATCACGAGGAGCGGTTTCTGCGTTGCACCACTTTCCCGTTCGAGAGGTAGTACTTCATCGAGTTCTACTTTCCTCCACTTACTTCTTTCGAGAGAAACTCTTTCGAGAAAGCATCCGTTCTTGGCAACAAAGATCTTGCCTTTGAATCTTAAGTAGAAAGTATACCCGGCGGTTTCCTTAGGGTATCCTATGAATCGCATTTTTCCGACTTGGGTTCGAGCTTTTCGGGTTGAAGTTTCTTGACATCAGCATCGCATCCCCAAACTTTTAGAAGCGACAGACTTAGGTTTCTTCCCAAACCATAATTCATATGGTGTCGTCTCAGCGGTTTAGGCGGTGCCCTATTTAAAGTGAATGTAGCTGTCTCTAGGCGTATCCCCAAAATGATAGCGGTAAATCGGTAAGAGACATCATAGACCGCAACATATCCAATAGAGTGCGATTCGACGTTCGGACACACCATTTATTTGAGGTGTTCGGTAGCGTGAGTTGTAACGATTCCACATTTCCTTAAGTGTGTACCAAATTCGTGACTTAAGTATTCTCCTCCACGATCGATCGTAGGAACTTTATCTTCGGTCCGTTGATTCTCCACCTCACTCTGAAATTCCATGAACTTTTCAAGGTCTTAGACTTGTGTTTCATTAAGTAGACATACCCATATCTACTCAAGTCATCGGTGAGTGAGAACATAACGATATCCTCCATGAGCCTCAACGCTCATTGGACCGC